>BDUI01006192.1:94208-104513 GCA_002335545.1 Apodemus speciosus
AAAAAAAAAAAAAAACCCTGCTGGGTGTCAATTTCAAAGCCAGCCTGGGCTACAGAGACCCATGTAGTATTTTTGCCTTTAGGTAGTACCAAGGGACACTGAATTCTCTAGCCCAGTGTTCAGAATGTCTTCCTTACTAAATAAACTTGATAACTTTACAAAATGACTTGATCATCATTGGTGCCCTGGGCTGTCTACCCCATATCCCCTTAAACAACTTCCTCTTCTACCTTTGGCATTCTTAGTTGATATTTCATATACACATAGAGGAATTCATTATGAGAATATTGATGCCGGATGTGGTGATATATGCCTATAATTGCAAATACTTGACACTGAGGCAAGAGGATTTCAAGTTTGAGGCCAGCCTGGTCTACAGTAGAGACCCCTCGTCTCATAAAGAAAACAGGAAGACAGAAATACCAGCACAGGCTGGCTGTGCAGCTGCAGTGCGTTTGAAGTGTTTAAGAGCATTGTGTTTACTTGGAAATCTGAGAAAAGTATTTGTATCTCAGAGCCAAACACATGTATATTAGAAATAATGAGAGAAATTCACAGAACTCTGTCCCAAACTAAGACTCAAAAGAAATACCAAACTTCCAAATGTCGCTTGGTGAAGCTGTTGATGGTTATTTATAAGGCTCTTCATCTGCTTAGGAACTGTGAATGCTTCAGACTGGTCAGGGAGGTGGACCTAAAGGACCAGGAGTGAAATGGAGGAGAGAAAGGGAAAGGAGAAGGTGGGAGGGACAGCGTCAGAGGAAGCAGGAAGGGACGGGAGGTGCTGCGGAGAAATGGAGGACCCCTCTGCCTGTGAGAGCTGACAGAACAGAGGGAAATGGGAGCCTGCGTGTGATGATTGGCTCTGTTTGAGAGAGGCTGAGACCTGGCCCTGTTCAGGACACTAGAAGTTGGATAACAGTATAGCTCTCCTTATGTAGAGACTTTCCTTGGTCTTGGATAGATGAACCTCATTTCAGGATAATTGATCTGACAAAGATCTCTTAAAAAGACTTGTTCCAGGACTGGCTTGGCTGTTGAGAGCACTTGCTGTTCTTGCAAAAGCTAGTACTGATATAGGGTAACTTGGCTCCCAACAATCTAGCTCCTCCTCTAGGGGCTTTGATGCTTTCTCTAAGCCTCCGTGGACACCTGTACATTTGAACATACATATACATGCATGCACATGCATACTTAGGCAGGGAGAGACAGATATAACTAAATACATAAAAATTAAAAATGAATAAGTTTTAAAAGATCTATACCTGATTTTCCATGAATACAACAATTTGTACTTAGCACATATTACTGAGTTAATTTTATTGACTTGATTGTGTGTGGGAATGCATTCAAAGCATGTGATGTACCACTGAGCTAGATACATTCCCCATCCCTATTGATTTCATTAACAAGATTACGCTTGCTTAAAACTGATTTTTTTTCCCCCAAAACCAAGAGGCATACACTTCCTGTATTACATGAATGAGATAGAATTCCAGGTCATGAAGTAGTTATAAGAAGTTCAGATACAGGAATGGCCACTTGGTATGTTTAGAGGGACCTGTGGTCATGGATATAGTTGCCTTTAAAGATGCAATATGTTCTTGTCTAGATGGTGTTTACCAGTGACCCTCACAAAAGCTACCTCCCTGTACGATTCCAGTCACCTGGGAAAGCAGAAATTCAGCGCGGAGATCCATCCATTATTTCTGTAAGTACAGTCTGGTGTAACCTTAGTCTTTGGGGGACTGCTGTAAGAAATTGCCACAGACTGATTTAGAAGCGACAGAAACCTACTGCTCACAGTTTTAGAGCTAGGAAGTCCTAGATCAAAGCAGTATTAGAAGTAATGTCTAGGGAGGGCCGGTTTGCTGACTCTTAGATTGCAGGTCTTCTCTGTGTCCCATCCTCTCTTGGTTGTAGTTTAGAAGACCCATTCATAAGGACTTCCCATCTCTTTCCACAAAGGCTCAGTCTTCCTCCCAATGCCATCACTTTGGGGACTAGAGTCTCAAAATAGGACTTTGTAGGAACACCGATATCAAACCATAGCGATGCTTCTTGGCCTTTTGGCCAAGTACAGACCACACGCCTATGAACTGTGAACTGCTGTGGCTTCTGACTTCTATCTTTAATCCTAGTGACATACGTTATTTCTGCGACCAGTCACGGGTTTGTCATCCACTTTGATTTACAGGTGGTGGAGGTGCAGCTGAGGCAGAAACACCTCTTTAACGGTTGTGTTTAAAGGTTTTTGTTTTGTTTTCTTTTTTTCAAGTGAATTGTTTATTAATTACTCTTAGGCTAATGTTAAAAATCTGTTTACATTACTTTCCATTCACCATTACAAAGGGAAAGACACGTTTTATTAGGGAACAATTCTGTCCACAGTCTCCTGTGGTCTCTACAGGAGTTCAGTTTGTTAAGGCAATGAATAAGATAGTCAGAAATCCAAGTATATGTGGACAGAATTAGGTTTACACCTATCCATTTTTTTAAGGTAATAAGATATATGTAACATGAAACTTGCCATCTTACCCAGACTTATGTATGGTGACATGAAGTGCATTCATAATGGGTTACTGTCAGCCACTACCTAGCTCTGATTTCCACAGTCCTGACTAACAGTTGTCCATCTTCTGTTTGCACATCTATCTCCAGAACGTTCACATCGTGACCCACTTTGGAAGCCTTGGCATGGTGTTAATTCTTTTTGAAAGCTTCTTTCTCCCTCCATTCATTGACGTGTGTGTGTGTGTGTGTACGCGTGTGTGCACTTGCTGGGGAGATGGGGTGCCTTTCACAGGCACAGTTTGAACTTCTGAGTATCTAGATTTTCTTGTCTTACATGAAATGTAAATATTCTGATATTTATAAATAGTGGATCATGTGTATTTCAAATAGAAGATTCACTTCAGTGGGTAGATAAGATGGCTCAGAAGCTGAAGGCACTTGCCCTCATGCTCAACCACTTGAGTTCAATTTCTGGGATTCTCATAGAGGAAACAAGAAACTGCCTCCTCTAAGTTGTTTTCTGACTTACACATGCACCCCTTATCTCTGTATTGCATGCATGTGTGTGACCAAGCACTCGAATACATGAGGCTCTCCAGGCCATTGTCATTCCAACTGCCATACAGAGATGGAAGGGGACAATCTAGGTCTTAGATGTGAGCACAGGAAAGCAATCTAGAGAGTGAGGGCGTGTGCCGGAAGGCAGAGGGAACAAACTATAAAGGAGAATGCTCAGTCCAAGACAGAAGAGAGCTGTGCTTTGGCACCTACAATGGAGGTCTTTTCAATTTTGTGGCTAACATAACTTTGTTTAAAAAAAAATCATTTGTGGCAGTGCTCAAAGATTAAGTATAAAATTGGAAGGAAACATACAAGTTGGCATTCTTTTTGTAAATAAGCCTGTAAGGTGGCTTTGTGGGATATGTTTTTGGGGATTTAGGGTCGGAAGGGTGCTAACATGATTAACGAGATCATATAATTCTGACCACAAGTACTTGTGGCTTGTTTCCTTTAACTTCTTTAAGATATCTTTAAGGAAGACAAGTGCCATCTTAGTGGGCAGATTTGATTGATCAGTTGTCTTGCAGTGTCTTGACTCTCAGCCTGGTTCCAGTGTGAGGGTGTCTTTCTCTTCCTGTGTTTCCTCTGCTCCCCACCATTCTGTTTTTGCCCTATTAGCTCATAGCTTAAGCATCAATAAAAGTCCCACTTTGCCATTTTGATGTCAGAAGAGACATTTGTATTTGTAGGAGAAGGAATGCATTCAGTGGATTTGGTATTCTGGACCAGATGCTGCCGGGGCCTTCCACAGGTTATATATGATGGGTGCCAGCACCTGAGCTCCGACTTCCAGACCTCAGCAGTATCATAAGTGTTCATGCTGAGATCTGGACACTTTAGAGTCTCCCTCGCAGCTGAGGAGGCTGCCCTCTCTTGCTTAGAGAATGTTATCCGGCCAGCAAGGACTCCCTCCCCCTCCCCCCAGGAGAGGCTTGGAAAGCCTCTTAAGCTTTTCCTATCCTTACCCTCCTTTCTGCAAAGGAATTTTTATTAAAATGTGGGGATATAAATATATAAAATACCTACACAAATCAAACACTTGCTCCTGACAAACCATAAAGAAATCTATTTCAAGAGAATTCTTTGGTCTGCATATAATTTTACTAAGTATTGTCAAAGATTAAAGTGAATTTGTATAGTGAGATGGATTTCTTTGTCCATAGTCACAAAAGGAATTACATTTTGGCTGCATTTCTGATACTTTAAGATACAGAGCATCTTTCGTGGATTTTTTTTTTTTTTTTGGAGTTTATCCATATTTTGACATTATAATCACCAATGTTGAGAATTCTATCTCACATAAATACATAGTACAAACTAGCAAAAGGAGTTTTGGGATCATTTTAGAAATTATTGGGAGTTCCGTCCTAATCCCAGGTCAAAATTTACTGGATGATTTTTTTTTTAAATGAAACATGTCAGCATCTTAAACAAATTTTTAAAAACCAAACATTCTAACAAGAGTACATTCCAAAGATAGTCTAAGTTAGTTACTTATAGGCACAAGAAAGATGGTAGGAAAATAGAAAGGGTTTTGTTTTCCATAATTCAGTCATTATTTTTCTCCCTGAGCAGAAATCCTTGTGAGTTTAACACACTGCAGGCAGTTGTGCCTTGACTCGGCTGTAGGGTAGACGCAGCATGTGCTGGGCTGTGGGTGCTAACACACACAGAGTAAAGTGCACGTGCTGTGTGTTCAGAACCAACACTGGTAAAGTCACATGATGCAGTGTGGCTGAGCACAGCCAGAAATACCCTGGATGCATTGTGTGTGGTATTTTTTATATGGATTTTTGGGTTTTATGCACTCAGAACTTTTCAATCATGGGACTCTACATGGGGTTATGACCTACAGTTGAAGAAACTGAAATCTAGAGGAAGTCAGGAACCATTGTAGACAGACATTTCAGGGAGACAGTGTAAACCAAACTCAATAGAATTTGAATCCTGGGTTTAGAAGGAGCTGGAGAAAATTCGACCCTCCTGGGGCTACTTCTGAAATGGAGATGACACTGTAAGGCCTTTTTGTCTTCTCAGGTCAATGGTACTGACTTTACCTTCCGGAGTGCAGGTGCCCTCCTCCTCATTGTGGATGCCTGCAGTGTGCCCTTCCGGGTGACAGAGAAACGGATGTTCCTTTCTGCGGATGTCAGTCACATGGAAGAATATTTAAAGGCTAGCATCCCTCCAAGGTAGGTCAAGCTTGCCCTGCACCAGAGACAGGCTACCTTAAGACGTGACTCCTCACTACCRTGGGACATGCTTACTTCTGAGCTCTCTTTACTCCATGAGCATCCCAGTCTCCCTGAGCTGTCCCTTCCCACCTCAGGCTGATCCCTGGATCTTTGGAGGAGCCTGGATGCTAGATTTTATGGCTGATAAGAAGGCTCCTGGGAAGAGAAAAATCTCATTGCTCAGTGCTTACCAATGCTGCTTTTAAGAATCTACTTCCCACCCATCTGGCTCAGAAGGCCTATGATTTTGATGTAATTTCCTGGTAGTTTTCTTCATTGGTCCCATTAATGGACTCTTGCACAGCCTGACTGGTATTCAGGAAGTTATTTTTCAGGTCATGTGGTATCTGGAAAAGAGTAACTTAATTTTTAAGTGGTTGTGTGTCCCAGCTCTCTTTTTAAGAGCAGGGTCTGATTTTGTTGCTGTTGTTGTTGTTGTTGTTGTTGTTGTTGTTGTTGTTGTTGTTTGGGGTTGACCAGATCATACATGAGGACAAGGAGAGGAATCCCCAGACCCTTGCTCCTTTGTGGTGGGTGTTAAGTGCAGCTTTTAAGGTTACCATTTCCTGCTTCCCGTGTAGTGACCTCACTTGGCTTTCTAGTCATTTCCATCAATCTGTTGCTATATGTAGCCCACAGAACTACCTCCTGATAAGTCCTGTAAAGTCTTTGGCTTATTATGACATAAACTCTGTGTACACGTGTTCATGCTGTTTGTGTGTGTGTATGTGGGGGGTGACGAGGGGATGGTGTGTATGTAGAGGGGGTTATTCCTTAGTAGCCTTCCTTCAGTAGCCTCAGAGGTTTGGTTTGAGTTCCCCCTACAGATGCCCATGTCCCTTGTTTAAGATGTTTTCATATTTGCATATGATCTTCACGGTCCTTCCAGCCTCTTTAAATCATCTCTATATAATGACAAGGTCCACGCACATGCCATTCAGATACTTGTTATATTATATTGTTTAGGGAACAGCGATAAGGGAGGAAGTATGTTTATACTAGAACATGTGCAGGACCCCCTTCTCCCCGTTTTCATTGTGTTTACTTTGTGTATGATGGAATGTAGGCCTGTGCATGCCAAGGAGCACACAGAGGTCAGAGAAGAGCTTGCAGGATTGTTTTTCTCTTTCACTATGTGGGTTCTGGGAATTGAACTCAGGCTGTCGGGGCTTTCGTGGCAAGCCCCTTTGCCCACGGCACCATTTGGGTGGGAACAGTTCTGATGAGTGGCCCGTTGAATTTATGTGTGCAGACCTTGTGGATAAGAGGGGCAGCTATAGGTCTGCCTCGTGGCTCAGGCTAGTTCCAGAGGATTCCTCTCTGAGGTTTCTGTGCTCTTTAAAGATTTTTCTTAGTGTTTAAAAACCTATATACTCACTTTTCCTCAATGACCCAGGATGTAAATCTCACCATAAATATTAGAAAACACAGTTTTGCAAGGTACCCTACACACTGAAGATTTAAAAGCAACTACCCAAGGAGAGGCTTTTTAGAGTAAGCTCTTCTCCATATGACTGCTGGTTCTATTACTGTTTAGTCTTCAGAGACTTATATGTTGGACCATAGGATTGCTGTGTATGTACACTGCTTGTAACACAGTGTTGAGAAAGCAGAAGGCAGGGACCAGGGGTGGTGGAGCATGCTTATTATAATCTCAGCATTCTGGATGTGGAGGATCACTATAAGGTCTGCCTAGCAACTTCCAGCCAGCAAGGCTTAGGAATGAGCCCTTTCTCAAAAACAAAGGAATAGAAGTTATGTGATAGTACTTTTTGAGAGCTTGTTGATGTGTGTGTGTGTGTGTGTGTGTGTGTGTGTGTGTGTGTGTGTGTGAAGGACTTTTTCAGACAAGCCCGGATATTTCCATCCTATAAACAAGTTCAGCTCTGCAGAATGCTGTGGCCAGTCCTCTGTAGTAATTCTGAGTCCAGTCACCACTGCTTTAGGAAGACTGCATCCAAGAGCCCACAGCCTAGCCCCAGTCTTTAGCACTTGTCAAATCCCACATGAAGATCTACATTGCTAAAGGAATCACAGCCAGAGTTCAAAGGAGGGATTCTTTTTCTGAATGGAAACGAGTACTATAAGATGCCCCTAACTGAGTTAAATTATGAAGGTTGCACATTTGCTGTAAGTGGGAGTAAACAGCTTGCTTTCCTGTGGTACTCGGCAGCTGGAGCTGCAGTCCACTTCTGAGAGCGCTAAGTTCTTTTTAAAGGATTTATACCAATACAGTGAGCTTGCCGGTCAGATACTAAAATAAACCTTGAAGCTATAGTGTCTACACCAGCAAGAAGAGCAGGAATCCACAAACAGCTCTTAAGTATTGTGATTTCCTATACATTGAAGATGACAATTTTTAATTTTTTTTAACTATTTTTCATATGTATGTGTGTGCCTGGTGCCTTCGGAGTCCAGAAGAGGGCATCAGATACATTAGAACTGGCGTTGCAAGTAGTTGGGAGCTGCCATGTAGGTGCTGGGTCTCAACTTCTGAGCCATCTCAGCAGCCCTAAAGATGGCAATTAAAACAAAGAAACAGGGCTGGAGAGATGGCTCAGCGGTTAAGAGCACTGACTGCTCTTCTGAAGGTCCTGAGTTCAATTCCCAGCAATGTGATGGTGGCTCACAACCATCTGTAATGAGATCTGACACCCTCTTCCAGTGTGTCTGAAGACAGTTATAGTGTATAATAAGTAAATCTTCAGGCTGGATCGAGCAAGGTTAACCAGAGTGAGCGGGGCCAACCGGAGTTCAATTCCCAGCAACTACATGAAGACTCAACCACCATCTATCTGTACAACTACAGTGCACTCATATACATAAAATAAATAAATAAATCTTTTAAAAAAAACAAAGAAACAAAAAGTTTTAAACCATGGGGAGCAGTTATATATTCGTTTTTATTTATTTGTTGCTGTTTATTGTAGCACTGGGGAGTGAGTCCAGGGCCTCACTGTGCTTGACCACCACTGCACCGATGACCAGCACCCCTGCTTTTATCTTTACATTTTAAGTTTGTGTTCACCTATTCATCATAGAGGTATTGACACATAGTGGTAGAGCACCCAAGAGAAACGGAGACCTCTCTCCACTGCGCAGACTAATCCTGGAAGGCTGGCTTCTACCCACCCTCATGCCTAAGTGACTCTCGTGGGTTTCCCTGTGTGACCACCCTCCCAAGAACGTGAGAAGTTCCCTTTGCAGCAGGGAGCTGGGACTTGGGTCAGGRTGAAAAGCATCTGGCCTGTTTGTCTTTCTAAATTTGCTTTTATCTGGTATGACTCTGCTGTCCTTAGTCCAGAAAGGTTYTCAGTAAATCCCTGCCGAGTGACCAGCATCGGGGTTGACTGTCTGTCTTGGCCCCACAGGTCAATCGTTCTGTTGAGCACAAGAGGAGAAATGAAGCAGATGAACATCTCGGAGTCATTAGTACTTCTGGGATTAGCCAAGCCAGCACATCTCTACAGCAAAGGTTTGCATTGGCAGTATCCTTTGACAGTCTTGTGATGCCGCACTGAGTGTATTTTTATGGTGGTGTTTGTATGCTAGACTGTTCTCATGAGCTCTGCCCAGAGTGAGCATCATTGAAATAGTTTCTTGATAAAGGACTGTGTCAGAGGAAGTGTGTTGGGATATGGCTTGTCATTTGGGAGGCAAGAGTTCATTGCYGACGTAAGGAAGTGCAGGTGTTTTATCTGTATTTATAATTATATATATATATAAATTTATATATATAAAACTGTCTTTGTTTTGTTTAACCCTGACTCATTTCCCTCATTATCTTGTTGGAAATGGTAGGTGTACACTTTAACTTTTTCCTCTCTCTCTTTTTATAGGTAGTATGGTATTTTTGGGATTCAGCGGAAGCTTCACACCATCATGGACTAAGCTGTTCACCAGTCCTGATGAGCAGGGCCTCGGGGTGCTTGAGCAGTATCTCCCTTTGCAGATGGAGGAATATGGGTGCTCCAGGACCAGCCGTGTCCACAGAAGAGACCTCGAACTGTTACAGCAGGCTTTGAAAGTGCTTTAGAGACTTGACTGTAATTTAAGTGCTGGGAAAGAAAAAAAAATGTGAACTAACTTATTTAATTTATGGCATTTTAAGACAACACTGTTAACCCGATGGAACCATTTTCCAGTTTGATGCAAAAGGGAGAGAAAGAACTCGAAGCAATTGCCTGAGTGTCCCGCTCACTCACGCAGGTGATAAGAGAACCCTTTTGTCTTAAGAGAACCCTTTTGTCTTTGTGAGGCTGCCGAGTGGGGAGCAGCTCTCCTGGCCCTTGCTTTGATGAGCGCATCAGGGGGGCTTTGCTTTTTGTATAGTGGGGTGCAGGGCGTACAGGGGCTCCTTGAGTTCCTTAGAGGACTGGCTGCTGTAGCTAGCATTTCAGATACTTGAATGCTCCGTCCTGCAGCCAACTCCAGTGGCTGCCCTGCTCAGCGATGTCTGGGGCTCATTTCTGTACCCAGGAGGGTTTTCTGTGATGCCAGATCTGGTCTTAAGTGGCAACTCAGGCCCAGCACGTGTCCTTCTTGTCTGGTCATGTGTCCTTAGTATTCACTTGTAAACTGATTACTCTGGAGGGTTCACTTTTCAAAGAGGGGACCATATTGGGACAAAAGGGCTTTTGAAATCTTTTAGGTCTGTGACCTTTGAGAAAAAGAAAGGAAGGAAGGAAGGAAGGAAGGAAGAAACAGCACAAAACTTTTACTTGCATCCAGGTCTGAAGTTGGTGGGACTTTTTCTGAAGCTTTAATCCTTAACCCGACTTGACCTGCATGTTTGCTTTTGAAATGCAGAGCTGAGCTGAATGACTTTTCTTTAAAAAGAAGGGAGCCACTTCCTAAACTGTAAACTCCTGTCATTTGAACTTGCAAAAGAAAGCCTGGCATGGTGGTGAGCGCCTTTGATCACAGCACTCCAGAAGCGGGTGGAGCTCTGTGAGTTTGAGGCTAGCCTGGTCTACATAGTTCCGGGACAGCCAGG
>BDUI01006193.1:32041-47954 GCA_002335545.1 Apodemus speciosus
TATTTTTCTGTCACCATGGATATTAACAGGCAGAGATGGGATTTGAACATGTCATTTGTACTTTATTCAGATAGCAATCTGAGAAGGTGGGAGGTTAATACTCTCCCAACACTTCTTCTCACATCTCAAACAAGCCATTTATGGGGAATTAAACAAAGAGAGTTAATCATTCATGCTCATACTTGTCCCTACAGCTAGGTGCCTGCCACACTGATGACTCTGGTGATATCTGTGATGTCCTCATACTGGATCCAGTTACTTCCTGTAATATAAGGTCTGGTTAGGGCCAGATGATACTCACTCTGCACATTTCTGGACTGGAGAATTAACAAACAAACAAGAACAAACAAGCCATTAATAATGTATGTGTGTGGATAAACTCAAACCAAAACAAACYGTCACTGTAGACCTGTACAGATTCATTTCTTAGTGTATGATACAAAGTRCTGTACTATCCCTAGGCTGTTATTCTTCACTTTATAACTGTCGCCTCCGCAAGATCTTCTCGGTATGTGAGATATATCAGCCTGTCTGTTGTCAGTAAGCTTATTTTTAACCATAAGGGAAATTTCTGACACATATCCACACACTCTGTAATGGGCCTTACGCCATAGTGCGCAGTTGTGCAAAGCGAAAGACAAAAAAGCAGTTAAATTAGGAAGGCTTCCATGAGGCCTCTACAACTTGGGAGTAAGAAAGTAAGAATTACTCTCCCTTCTTTATGTTAGAGATAATTTCATTAATTATATTAGCCTTTTTGTCGATCAATTGAGCATTGTCTAGCTGGACAAAATGAGAGTTTTCTTYAAACTGTTTACATCCACGGCTTTGTCTCAGTAACAAATAATCTACCATAGCCTGCTCTTTCCCAGTGGCTCTCCTAACTTTATTTAATTCCTGTCTAACAGCCCCAGTAGCATGGGATGYTGTGTTTAAGGMTCTGCTGGTAGTGCAAGCCAGGTATTCCAATTCTGCATTCAAGAATCCTACCATCCCYGGTGTTACAAAGATGGTCATWGAGGCATATTCCGCAGCTCTCCACAGATGAACTTTGTCACCACAAGKAAGCAGGGAGGAAATTTCCCTCTTGGTTTTCACTCTGCGCTTCAGGGTGGCTTTCTGAGACATGAGTGTTGTAACTCTCCCTATGGTGCAGGGTCCCCCAGCGCTGTTTGCAGGTACAAAAGAGTACGCTGTCTTCCCACACAGCAGGAACCACCCTGTGGGTAGCTTTAGGTGGCCCACAGCATATAACATAGGGGAGAAAGAATCGCATCTCATGAGGCTACTTTCTGTCAGATCTACACAATCGCTAGTGCACCCCCAGAAAACAACACAATCCCTGGGAGATGTGATACCTGCCAATTTCAAGGTGAACATCCCCGTTCCTACCTTGGTCACAACAGACCCCCAGTTATAGAGGTCAGGAAAGTCCATAGGCTTGTTTATGTTCTTAAATAAAGTATAGTTTCGTAAATCCTCAAGGTGTGTGCCAACACCCACGAAGCATGCTGTAGAAACCTCCTCGAAATACAGGCCCCCTCTAAGGCCGACGTTGGAGGTATTTAAATTATTTTCTGTTAAATAAACCCATACAATATCATCCTTCTTAAATGCTGTGGTGTCTCCCCGGAGGGTCAAAAGGCCAGTCATTAAGAACAGCACAGTTAGCATTGTCTTTTTAGAATCGACTTCAAGTCCCCTGTTTGCTTGGTTATCCATTGGTCTTCACGCGTCTTTTTACCGTGGTGCAGTGTATCTAACGTATCAGTTCAGTGACTTGCCCTGCTGCTAGTGTCTCCAGAGGCGATTCCCAGGAGCCAGGCCACTTCTCAGCCTTCTGAACCCGCTTCCAGGTATTTCAACAGAGCACGGTCTGCTGGCTTGAAGGAATACTCAGGACCTGTAAGGGCAGACTCATTAACACTTGCACATGTTTGATTAAATCTAAACTTGCCTTAGATAATATACATACATGAAGATGATTCTTCATGTTCAGTTCTTAGTCTATTATTGTACTACTCAGTATACATTTGGTCTGAAATAGTCACCCACAGACAATTTCGCATTGACTCAAGCTGAGCCTATCTCAGGGGGCAAGCCTCGCCCTGAGCAAGGCAGACAGACAAGGCTTGGTCCCGGCGATGTTTCTTGGTACAACTTAGTGATCATACTTTTACCGTGTGGGTCATCTTCTCTACCTTGAGGCTTCTAGGCTCTGTGTAACGCACCTTTTATGACAGTTTGTTTATTCTTTGTTCGATCTTAGAAAGAGTTTACAAGTACTACTTTTCCTCAGCAAGGATTTGATAACTTCTCAATTCCAGTAAAGAATCTTTTAATCCATCCCCTTACAAAACAACACATATTTGAACCCTCTTGGCTTTGATATTAGAGTGAAATCAACCTGCCAATTCTCAAATGGATACTGCCCTCACTAGTGTTTTAAGTCCTCCTGGTTTGGACTAGGGGAGTGTTTTTTTCTGACAAACTGCCCTTTGAGCAGTCATCCTCTATCCTTGGGCCTGGGGCTCAAGACTCATGGCTTAATGTAATTATTTGTAGTGTTTCTCCCAACTGGTGTCCCAAATAGTGGTCTCATGCAATTGCTTAACCATTGGATTTACTAAATGAGCTGGAGAGAATATTTTTCCTTTCTTTTTTTTCTTTTGTGGTTATATGATTTGGATTCAGTGAGTCACATCTAATAGCTTTAAAAAAATCTGAATAGAATACTGAGGTACAGTTTAAACTCAGCAAAGTATAGGATGGGGTGGCACGGCATTGTGGGGGTTCCTGGTCTCTTGAACTGTTTTCTCTGGCTGGTTGTTTCTGATGACCAATGCAGCGCCACCATTCTTGTGAACTAATACCACCTGTTCAAGAGCATGCCAGCTTCTACTGGTCTAAGAATCCCCACTGCATGCTTGATTTCTCTCTTATCAGACTGATCTGTCCCTTTTCTTTCCAACTAGAACTGTGAGCATGATCAACTGCCAACGTATACCTACAGTCAGTATAACTGCTGGCTGGATTCCCTGCAGACAGTTCAAATGCTCGTCAATGAGCCTTCTGGGTAGACATCCTTGGTGGCCGCACTTTGGCCTTGTTGATTTCTTCTAGCGAAACCATAGCAAACCTGGCTATTCCACTGTGCTGGTAGATGTAGCCACTTCCATCAGTGTACAGGGTATAGTCAGCCTCTGCCAGAACCGATCCTGTAAGTCAAATCTACCGGGTAGATTTCATCTATTATCTTGGTAATTCATGTAGTAAATGCTTCCTTTCGGGGCCCCAGAGGAGGGTTAGCTAGGTTGACATCAGCATGAGGATTATTAGGTAGATAGCTTGACGCTTGTCCATCGGGCCTGTAGTGAGTCATATATTCCTTTTTGACTCTCAGAAGGTTGTCACTTGGGGTGGCATGCCCACCACCGTGGCCTGGGCAGACCTCTTTTGCTTCCTTCAGGAGTTCACATGCAATGGCAACAGTCCCTCTCCTTCGAAGCCTGTTACACTGCCAGGTGCAGTCCAATCCTTTCCATTCATAGCCCTGCCAAGCTTCCTAAAGGGGCCTAGCCCAGGAGGCCAAAGTTTGGGTTCTAAATTCTATAGCAAGCTGTCATACCCAGAGAACACCCTAGTTGTTATTTGATGGGGTTTCTGCTTATGTAACTGTCTACTTCTAGCTCCTGATCGGGCTTATCCTTCAAGGAGGAAACCCAAGAAACTCCTGGAAGACTTAGGTGTTTATGCCACAAACCCACAGTAAGTCGGATGATGTAAATGCCCTCTGGTGTTACGTATTGCTAAAAAGAATTGGTCATTATCAGCAAATCCCTGATAAGCAATTCCCTCCCTTTCAATGCTAGGTCTTTTAAATTTGACCCAGTATCCCCTCAAAGGTTACTGAGAAATCTATAAACCCCTGAGATAGCACTGTCCAATGGAATTGACTTTTTTCTTTTGTTTTTCATGTGTGTTCTGCCTGCACATACAATGTGGTGCAGTGTCCTCATAGGCCAGATGAAGGCATCAGGTCACCTGGGAATGGAGTTACAGACAGCTGTGAGCTTCTATATAAATGCTGCGAATTAAATCTGGGTCCTCTGGAAGACTGGCCAGTGCTTTTAGGGGCTGGGTCATTTCTCTAGCACCTAAATGTACTGTTTTAGCAGTGAGTCAGGGTCCTTTCATCCAAAGGTGAACAGAGGCTGAGATTTTGAGTCAACTGGAGCATTCATAATGCGCCTCCAAGTGCAAACTGAATACCACAAACATCTCCCAGCATGCCATTGGTSAGCTGGTACAGGCAGGGACAACTGAAATACACAATATCAATGATAGCTCACAACTCTTGTGCAGGTGAGCACTCATCAGAGTGGGACTTCTTCGCGGGCAGCAGGGGCCTCTCTCTCATTAGGGAGGCTAACGAGGTCTAATATGTTCACATAGTGGAAATAATTAACTTCCAGGGTAGCTCTGTCTAGGCTTCCCCACGTGCGGAATACTGCATTTCACTTTGAATGTAGGAGTGTCTCTTGGATGAGTCTTTTCTGAGGAAGCTATTTAAGACTTCTCAAATTTCCCGGAAGCCCATGCCACTGGACTTACCTTGGTCAGTCCTTTATTTCACGTGACAATCAAACTCCTTTATATAAAGCTTTAGAACGAATTGCCAGGTGTGTTCTGGAAGACCCTGTAGAGAAGTTGCCAGTCTTTAGAGGGGAAAATACACATAATTTGTGCTTGTAGATTAGGTAGCAGATCTCTGCCTAAGATGGTATTGGACAACTGGGAATGCAGAATTCATGACTTGATGTGGTGATTTCCCTACAGGCTTTACCGCAGGCAGGGAAAACCATCACGATGAGGTAAGAAGGAAACTCTACTCCGCTCGATTTTATTGTAACCAGGGCTGGAGCAGGACTTCTAGAGTCTGGCCCAGGTCATTGTACTTCAGCCACATTTAAGCACAGTTCAATTTTGGAAAAAGGTGTTCAGATAACAATTAAGTCAGTCACAAGTACACAACAACTTAGACAAGTTTACATTGAGATTCTTTACAAAGTACATCTGGCTTCTTTCACAAGAATAGGTGCTGTTGACACAGAGAGAGTGCCCAAGATTTGGGGTCTAGGAAGTTTGATTGAGGTAAAAATAGTGTCCATGGGAGTCAGGACTGGCGTGGCCCTAACATAACTCAGAAGTCACTTAGGCTGTTGTAGAATGGTTTTATGGTCTAAAAGCAATGCTTGAGATTTAGGAGCAAAGAGATGAGATCAGAAAATTCTGGTAGATATGGGCGGAGCCAAGGAAGAACAGCTAAGCACCTCATTTCCTTGAAGGGTAGGCTGTATGTTTAACCTTCCTGGCTTCTCCAGTGTTTATCTGTGTGCACAAGGCCCTTTTGTGCTCTGCATTTCCCCATTTCTAAGGTTTTAGAGAAAAAGTAGCAGCTACGATAGAAGCCAAGGTTGAAGGCATTGTCTCTGTGGCCAGTCTAATTAATAAAGCAAGCATAAGATAATTATAAGAATAATTAACAGAAGACCAAGGAAAGGGAGAGACAATCTTAGTCACAGGGCCATTTGAAGGTTACTTGAGAGATTTTATCTATCTTTTTGTACAAATCATTAATTTCATCATCAATAGTATGAGAAAAATCTGATACATTAAATCAACAAATGCCAGGAAACTGTTGACTACCAAGATTATGCAATAGACAAATAATCTATTTTGTAAAACTGGTTCTCAGTTCACCCATCTCTTGTTTGATTTCTGGTAATATCTTTGCTGTAATATTAGTAACTTTGGCTAATCATACAGGTTATTTTAGAGACTTCTCTTTGTAGTTCAGTAACTATTTCTGGAATTGGCATTTAAAGCATAAAAACAATTTTTAGCATGGCGAAGAATACCATACTGTCTCCTATTACAGGTGTGTCTTTTATTCCCTGACAAAAGGCATTTGGCTTCTGCACTGACAAGCTGAGGGTTAACAGGCTATACAGGCAGTCAGTTAACTAGAATAGCATCAGTTCTGGTTCCTCAAATCTCAGCCTGAAGAGTTATGAGTCTCGATGTTTCCCCATTTGTCTAGTGGTCTCTGGACAAATCAAGTCAGGAGCCATCTGGGACTTCGTTCATTTTTCAGGAAAGACATAACTTCGCCTAGATGTTAACAGAACATCAGGTTCTTTCTTTCTATTTTAGCATTTGCTTTAGGTTGTGACTCTTGGGCAGTGACAAAAAAGTATTCTTTAAAGCGAAAAGATTTAAAGTTAACGTTATGTCGTAACGTTAAATGTAGTTACGTTAAATGCACATGGGGATATAAGTGGCTATAGCCTTTTACCAGCTTTTTAATTTCTAAAAATTTGCCAGTTTAGCATCTGGTGTTGTTTTATAGTGGTTTTACCCTGTGCATAGTAAGGGGTTTTATTAACATGACTAATATTAAAATTCCTTAAATTATATTCTAGCTTAAGCAGAACCATTATTAGCATTTAGCTGTAATTAGAGTCCTAGGAAGGACATGTACAGTTATTTGACAAAGTCAAGTTCCAGGTGAGATACAATGGTATTTCCTGGAGCCCTCGGGGCTCACGCCATGCATGAGGATATGATCTGTAGCTGACTAGTTAGGGAGGGGCTATTCACGCCTGTGGTGAGCTTTAGCACAGATTTTCTACATACCTGGTCACAGAGAATGTCCAAGACCCAGGCAGCCATAGTCTTAAGTCTCCAGCTGGCGCCCACTCATTACTGACTACGCTCTAGACGCTTAGCATGAAATAATCTCTTTATTCTGTATAAAATGCCTTTAATCGAGGGTAGGCCATTGTGAGGTTTCTTTAAGTGCCTCCCTTGCCAGTGTCTGATCATCTATCAGATCAAGGATAAGTAGAAAATTAAAAAAACGAACAAACAAAAAAAAATCTATGTAATTAACAGTGGTTATTAATTTTCTTTAAAGATTTAAACTTAAGGCTATAAGACTTGAGATCTTTAAAAGTCAGGGTGATTTTAATTTTGAATTAAATTTTAGAAACATGTAATTATATTTGTATTTATTGGCCATTTGGTATTATCCAGAAAAAATACTTTCAAAACTTTCATGATTTCGATTTACTCCAAGTTCCTTTTGGAATCCACCCCAAACCTATTTATGTTGTTATTCTTAAAGTTTTTGTTATATTGTACAAAAATATGGATTTATAAATGAAGTTCTTAGTAATAAAAGACAAGATGAAAGTCCTTATTTTGCTAATATTGACAGTGCTGTTAGAAATCAAGCACTCCAGCAGCTTCTTGCCTTCAGGGACCCAGCACCGGAAGCCATGTCATCACCCCGCCAGCCCCACCCCACTGCCTGTGGCTGTTATTTTAAAAGCTCTGTTTTATATGCTATGATGTAGCAGACTTAATTTTTTGAGCAAGAGATGAATCATGGGTATGTGTGTGTGTGTGTGTGTGTGTGTGTGTGTGTGTGTGTATGACTGAGTATATATATTATGCTATAGCAAATTAAAATTACCAATGTATAGGTTTAACCATTAGCCTTTGGTTTTAAGCTAAATTTTTGTTACAGATTTTTTAACCATATGCAATGAACTAACAAATCCTGAGATAAAGGTTTATATAGAACAGAGCGGTACTTCTATCCTCTATGTCCAAATTTATATGTGAGGTCAGTTATTGAACCTCAATCTCCCTATAGGATATCCATTTTGGGTAAGGGTGTGCAAACTGGGGACCCAACGCTATCCATTATGATTATAATTCTCTGGTTCTTCTAAGTCCATCCAATAAACTGTGATTCAAATTTAAATAAATAGCAGAGTGAGTTAAATCATTTAGTGACTGAAAAACATCTAATAAAAGCTTACTGATTGATTACAGCAAGCTTAAACGTTTGAGCTGTATCACCTGCGATGGGAAAAAATCTTTGAAGAAGATGAAATTTGTATGTGGAATATATGCTCCCTGCCCCTTTAAAAGTCATATGTAAAAAAATTAAAAGAAATCTCTATTATATTTTAAGATCCTAAATTTATAGAATTTTAGATATAATTTTAGGGAATACCCATGGCAGTATCTTTAAAAATATTAATAGGAAAAAATTTGGATAATTATCTATAGATCCCAAGTAACATGCTAATGCTACCTGCCAATTAGTATCAGTTTGAAACAAATAACCTGCATTTTATCTAGCTGCACAATAATTTCTATCACTCTTGATCAGTATGGGATGATTTCTGAGTTGCCGCTTTGGCAACGGCATTATTTAATAAACTAAGAACCCTTTCTGCTTTAGATGTTACACTTGTTGAAGAATTTAGATGAGAATTTCCAGATAGCAAATTACAGAGCAGAGTCAAATCCCTTGTAGTAATAAAGAGGTAAGGCCATTCCCAAGTATGTGATCCAAAATTTAAAATTTTGCTCTTACCGCGAAAGTTAATCATTTATTTAAGCATTAATTAGACAATCAGGAGAAGAGAACACCCTCAATGTAATGAATGACAAATGCTTCCGGAAATGCAAACAGTATTGGCCTAGTGCTTTATGCTCTGATTGCAACTGTTCCTGTACTAGACGTTAGGCTTGTTTTAATTTTTGCTCCCATGCAAGGACCATTGATATTGAGTCGTTCCCACCATGAGCAGAAAAGCAAAAACATCCAAGCAAAAACATTCAAGCAAAAAAAAAAAAAAAATCAAGCAAACAAATAAAACCTCTTAAGTTCCGAGGCATGCTATGGTGGAGTTCCACCAGCCATCTCTTGGAACTTGCTCTACTCCATCAGACCCTGGTGGCCAAAAATGCTGCAGGCTAGGGGGAGGGCTTTGAGCTCCAGGAAGACCGTTCACGGTGACGAGAGCCCCAATATGGCTCTGTGACCACTGGGAAGCCTGAGCGGCTGCAGTCTTCTTTGGTCCACCCTGCCAAGACCTGCACAAGATGTTGTGTGGCAGGAGCCTCTCTCCCTCTCTCCCTCTTTCCCTCTCTCCCCCACACCTTTAAATATTTTGCTTCTTTAGATCTTAACAAATGAAGCTATAGTTAATCCTCTATGAACTTCCTAAGGGTGGGCGCACCTCCTCTACACTGGTCCAAATACTTTCAATTCATGAATCACACACACACACACACACACACACACACACACACACACACACACACACACAGTTAAACAGTTCAATGGCTGGGCCACTCCCTAACGCCACGTGGCTCACACACTGTTCCAGAGTTAATGCTTACTAAATCTATATTTCTACTTACTAAATCTATATTTCATCTTTGCTGCTCTGGACCCTCCTGGGCACCCCTCCTGAGTCACTTTCCCCTTGTACCTACGCGTTGGCTGTGTCTCTCTCCTGCACCTTTCCAGCAGCGGGGTCTGTCTCCTACACCCTCCTCGTGGCGGAATCTCTTCTTCCCCCTTCCTAGGTCCTTTTCTGGGAATCCTAAAGGTTCCGCCTCTGTTTCTCTGCCCAGCCATTGGCCACTGGTAACTTTACTGACCAGTCAAAAATCACCTGGGGACAGGCTTCCTTTAGTCCTACCTGCCGCACCGCAAACAGGTTTTTGGGTAACATTAGCAGAATACAAGCCGCTACAAACAAATATCCCAATAATTGTACAAAATGCTTCATTTCAAAGAACTGTAGGAGAATCCGTGTTAATGTCCATGGGTGAGAGGACTGAGTTTCCCTGCCTGCCGTAAAGTTGCCAAATCAGCACATTTGGTGCAGGACAGGACCCCCTAAGGAAGGTAAGAAAAGTTTTCTTTAACTAGAAACTAGGAGTTTAGGAAAGAAGGAAACTCCACTCGGCCTCATTTTTATTGTAATCAGAGCTAGAGTAAGATTTCTAGAGTCTGGCCCAGGTCATTGCACTTTAGCTACATTTAAGCACAGCACAATTTTGGAAAACGGTGTTAAGACAACAATTAACTCAGTCCCGTTGATATTCTTTGCAAAGCATATCTGGTTTCTTTCACAAGAACAGGTACTGTTGACACAGAGATTTGGGGTCTAGAAAATTTGACTTTAGTAAACATATTGCCTGTGAGAGCCAGGATTGTTCTGGCCCTAAGATAACACAAAGTCACTTAGCCTGTTGTAAAGCACAAGTCACATCACTCTGAAGAATGGTTTTATGGCCTAAAATCAATGCTTGAGATTTAGGAGGAAAGAGATGAGATTAGTAAATTCTGGCAGACATGGGCAGAACCTGTTTCATCAGACAGCAAAGGATCTTCAGGTTGTAAAACTACATCATTACTGTCATTCCAGGAAGAGCAGTTATGCACCTCATTTCCTTGAAGGGTAGGCTGTATGTTTAATTCTCCTGGCTTCTCCAGTGTTTATCTGTGTGCACAAGATCCTTCTGCCTTCTGCAACTTAAATCCAGAGATGCATTTCCAGAAGGCTGAGAAACACTGGTTCTCTGGCTTCTGGAAATGCCAGTCACTGCTATTACTTCTCTAGAGAATTCTGTAGTAGGCAGATTTAATGACTTTAATGAGTGAGACTAAGTACAAAGTCTGCCTCCCCAACTGTAGGTTTTTCTCAAGATGGGGCTTGGGAACCCTTTAGTTGGGTGTTGGAGCTATGAATACTCATGAGTGTCTTTAAAAGACTTGCTCTCTGTTTCCTGTCTTCAGCTTCCCGAAGACCCTTTCCAGAGAGACAGTGGCTAGTGTGCCTTAGAGGATGTCCAGTTGCTACATACTTTGTGTGCAGGATGCATGGGCTGAGAGGAGTTTGTACCCATACTTCCTTCTACTTTTTGTAAATTATCAGTTTAAACATTGTCACTCTGTAACTATGGCTGGCTTGGAACTTGCTATGTGCCAGACTGGCCTTAAACTCATAGAGATGTGCCTGTTTCTGCCTCCCCAGGTGCAGCTCTCTCTGAGTCACTTCAGCTCCTGTAAGTACCATCCATATTACCTTAAGGAACCTCAGTAAAGCCCACTGGCTCACCAGGTTGGACTTTGGTGGTATCCATATGTCAGCCAGTTGTTGACTCCTTTGCAGTGACTGGCTTTGGCATCCATTTGGTGGGTAAAATGAGGCAAGCAGCCACTGGGGGTCAGTGCTTAGAGCCTCTGATGGGGGTGGATCCAGATACCTACAGGGGCTGCTGCCAATGGCGGCCAGCGATTAGAGAAGTTACTCAGCAGACTTTTCTCTAGGGAACAAAGCTTAATTTACTGTGACTGGCATTCCTTGTGGCTAGTGGAAAAACTATGAATTCTTTTAACTCCTGGGGCTAGAGAGAAAGAGAAAGAAAGAGAAAATTCACACACACACACACACACACACACACACACACACACACACACACACACACACACACACTGAGTGGATGAAACAAAAGGCAGAGTCCAATAACTTCATATATGTAATGCATACATGCATGTATACATATGCACATTCACACATAGAATGGTTAGAACAAAACTCCAACAAATCGGCAACCTACAAATTGGGAAAAGATCTTCACCAACCCCACATCAGACAGAGGGCTAATATCCAATGTATACGAAGAACTCAAGAAGTTAGACCCCAGAAAACCAAATACCCCTATCAAAAAATGGGGCACAGAGCTAAAGAAAGACTTCTCACCTGAAGAAATTCGGATGGCTGAGAAGCATGCAATAAGGATACATGCTCTACAATGTTCATAGCAGCCTTATTTATAATAGCCAGAAACTGGAGGGAACCCAGGTGTCCCTCAACGGAGGAATGGATACAGAAAATGTGGTATATATACACGATGGAAACCAGAAAAGGGGAAATTAAATGTAAATAAAGAATATATCCAATAAAAAAAACAAAACTCCAACAGACAGCTTCATATTTTTACATATACACATACATGCATACATACATACATACATACATGCATGCATACATACTAGAGGAAGCTCCAACACACACCCAGACAAGCTTTACATATATATATATATATRTRTGTGTGTGTGTGTGTGTGTGTATGTGTATATATATTATATATTATACACACACAGTTGGTGGGTGGAAGGAACAATGTTCCAGCCCTCCCCTCCCCTCACATCAACTTTATACGTATCCATACATACATATAGCTGATGAATGGAAGGAACAATATTCCAACCCTCCACCCTCTATTTTTTCTTCCATAGTTTATATATCCCAGCAAAATCTTTCAACCAGCATAAAATTACAATGTGATTATATTTTATTTTTCTTCTAGTAAATGATTATTTAAAAAGCACTGTGCTCCCCAATACCTTTATAAGAATTAACATTATGTAGTACAGGGAAAGAAGTCAAATTATTTCCAAAAAACCCACGTGCATTTTTAACTAAGCAACTTGTTATAATAAACAAAGTGTAAGTAAGCAAGGTAGTTTTCTCAGCCAGTTTCTCTTACTGGCAAGAAGCTAATTGTGATTACAAAGAAAGAAGTAATCATTTAATTATTTATCTTTAAAAGCAATCTTGTACGCATCTTAAAAGAATCACAAATCTAAACTTTTATATAAAAATCATTCATCTCTATCTTAAATCCTCAGAATACATATCTACTCGTTAGCTATTCTTGATAAGCCATATCAGAAACCCGAGGGCAAAAAAATGGGTCTAAGAAATCAATCATCACCAGTCTGGCCTCCTGAGAGTCTCGTCAGCCAGTGATGCCGTTGTTCTTGTTCCCTGACCATAAAAGGTCCCCAGTTTAACTGATAAGAATCTGCCTCTCTGAACTTCCAATTGTTCCCTAAGTTTTTCTACAATGGAGTCAGTAATACAACATCTCAACCTCACTTCACTAACAATTTTATTTTTCCAAGTGTTTTCTAAGGGTGGTGTTCAGTGTTGACAATCTATGTCTCTAAGTTCTTTCCTGCGGTGGTGACTGAATCATTAATCTGCTCCAGCAGCAATGCCAGAAAGAGAGCAAGCATTATTGTCCTGAATACCGGAGTTACCGCCCCTTAGAGTTTTCATATAGTTCTTAGATTAAGAAGGATGTGAGGGCAGCAGGCAGAGCAGAACTCTGTAACAGTGTGAAGTCCTCAGGACACGTGATCCTTGGGGCTATGCCACACCAAGGCCCACCCATGTGGTTGTGAAAGCCAGTGGGTCACATTCCATGACTTCTAAGCTGTTTGTTGTTCTTCCTACGTGGCCCTCAGCAATTCCTTGTCTGGGTTGAATAGATATTTGTTCCTGTCTCCTCAGAGACAGTGTTACACAACAGGGGGTCATTGAAGTAGCTACACAGATGGAATCCTCCTGGTAGATTATGCCCAAGCATTTCCAATTCAAGCAAACTAGTGTAAGGGGGAAAAGAGGTATGGGCCCAATAATACCACAGTGCCTGTCCATTTCCCATGCCAAGAAGAAGTGTTCTTAATGGTCATTGCCCTGACAGAGGCTGAGTAGCATCCCCACCAAAAGGGGTACTCAGTAAGCTTCAAGAAGAAGATGTCATCTCAGATTCCTTTATTCTCTTCTTCGTTCACTTTAGCCAGTCCTGGGAATCCAAGACTGGTGCTGAGGGTTGGCAGTCTCTGCTTCTTCCTGTATCTTTCCGCCTGCTTCAGACTTTCTGAGGCACATCTTTTCTAAGACATTTCAAAGTCTAATTTTAGTTTCCACGAATATGAATATATTTGTATATTCACAAATATGTTTATAGATTGACAAGTCATCTTAAGAGAACATTTGTAAGGGTAAATGAGAACAGATACATATATTGTGACCAAAACTAATTTAAGAGATGGTTTTTGTTTAAATATTTGAAAAACCTTACATAACTATAAAAATAAATGTTTGAAACTAAATAGTATGGCAGCCATATTGTCAGAAAAGAATGTGCTCTTTCCTAGAGGAAGGAAGTAGAGTTGGATTTTTCTTTTATCCTTTATTTAAGAGTATATTCTAGAGCCAGATATGGAGGTACATACCTGTCATCCAGTATTCAAAAGGCTGATGTAGAAGTATTATTAATTTAAAGCCAACCTGGGGTATACATAAAAAACTATAAGAGTAGCAACAGCAACAACACTATACACATACATTTACATACATGCACACATGCATGCAAACATGTGCACATATATGCACACACAAATACATGCAGATACATGCATGTGCACATACAAACACACATCTATAATATTGTTATTGTAAATAACAAGAACAGAGGCACCTCAAGGGGATAGTCCCACAAGCTTGAATGAAAGAAAGTATTGGGAAATACCAAGAAAATCTCGGAACTGAGACAGATTTAATATTGTATCAATGACATAAATAAACTTTAAAGGTCAAAATATAAATGTTCTAATATATAGTGTTGGTCTAACCTAATTTGACAATTCAATAGAAAAATACCTTAAATAAAGTGGGCAGATTGTACAGGGACTCAGTTTTTAACACATTGAGAATATGAAGAGAACTTACAAGTCAATACAAAGCAACCACCCTAGTAACTGCTTTGTTCCATTGCTTGTTGATTTGTTCAAAATAGTAGACTCTCCCATTAATGCTGTGACCTATCCACTCTGCTAGTTGACAGATGGTTTGTTTCTAGATTTTTTTTTAAGTTTTAATAATGTGGTTTTGACTGTCGTTGTGTTTGCTTTACATATGTAAAATAATTTTCCAAAGAGATGAACCCAGGAGTTTCCTCGACCTCATCAACTGGCACCAATTAGTCTCCAAGGCATTTATACCAATAAGCACCCCCACGGCAGAGTCCATGAAGGAGGTCATTCCCCCATGAGCCTTGGTTGGAGGCTATTCCCCCTTTCTAACAGACGAGCACTATGAAAACCAACAATATGGGAATCTTCAAGACAGCATCTGCAGAGACGATAACTTGGTGAAGACAGAACAAGAAGTCCTGTAAGTAAGTCCCTATAGCTTGTAATGGAAAAGGGGACCAGAAGAGAAAACACAGTGATTTAACTTGTTAAGCAAAAGTGTCCAATGTTGGGAGATGGGAAGGGGTGAGTCACCAAGTTAATTCACTTGGTGGCCTTTAGGGAGTTTTGCAAGTTTAGAATCTGGGAACCCCCAACCAGTCACTTACCACAGTGTCAAAGTAGTCTCAGTGGGATTGCCAAAGTATGCACGTCCACTCTGCCTGACGCAAAACCAATAAGACAAGGCAAGAGTAGAGTCTTTAAGCCTGCTTTGCTCAGAGGGCTGGCGATCTGAGGAGGGAGTATGCTAACCCCTGAAAAGCCATGGCTCAGCACCTCACCCAGCACTGCTCTTTTACAGAGCATGAAGAAGGCCAGTTGGCCATTTCTCTGACTTCTCTCCCTCCCACTGGGTGGTTACTGCAGTGGATCTGTCACCTCCCTTCCAGACATCTGGATTCCTAAACAAAGATATCTGGGTAGTGTTAGAAGGTATCATCTTTGAACTCCTCCAGGCTCTACTTGGGCCAGAGAAATAACTCAAAACAAACAAACCATTAAAAATGTACATGTGCAGATTTCTTCCTACAGTGTGTCATATAAATGTCCAGCCATTTTCCTTCCCTGGCTGCCGTCTTCATGGGTGCTTGTCCTGGATCTTGTCAGCTGTGCTTGATTCATCTAGTGAAAAACAAACCAGGTCTTGGGGTGAGTGACTTTTCTTTCCAGTGTATCCTTGATTTTCTGACTCTCATTCTACCTCAATCAGACCTGAGGTGGGGTGAGTAATTAAACTGGAGTAAAACACAAATGGGGAAACTGACGCAAGAAGCCATGCATTAGCCAGGCAGTCGTGGCGCACACCTTTAATCCCAGTACTTGGGAGGCAGAGGCAGGCAGATTTCTTAGTTCGAGGCCAGCCTGGTCTACAGAGTGAGTTCCAGGACAGCCAGGGCTACACAGAGAAATCCTGTCTCAAAAACC
>BDUI01006193.1:51559-72638 GCA_002335545.1 Apodemus speciosus
ATGAATTCGTTATTTTTAATTGCTGAGTAGTATTCCATTGTATAAATATACCACATTTTCTGTATCCATTCCTCCTTTGAGGGACATCTGGGCTCTTTCCAACTTCTGGCTATTATAAATAAGGCTGCTATGAACATAGTGGAGCATGTATCTTTATTGCATGCAGGGGAATCCTCTGGGGATATGCCCAGGAGTGGTATGACAGGGTCCTCTGGAAGTGTCATGCCTAATTTTCTGAGGAACTGCCAGACTGATTTCCATAGTGGTTGTACCATCTTGCACTCCCACCAACAGTGGAGGAGTGTTCCTCTTTTTCCACATCCTCACCAGCACCTGTTGTCTCTTGAGTTTTCAGAATGGCTAAGATTAAATTGGGATTTCGTATTTGAGCACAGTATCTACATCATATACACCCTTCCCTAGTCCCCTTTCAATCCCTCCCATGTCTCTCTAACTCTGTTTCCTATTCATCGCCTTTTCTTCTTCAATTATTATTGTTACACACTCATATGCACACCCTGCCAAGTCCATTTAACATTGCTGGTATGGATTGGATAACCTGTTGAAACTGGTACCCAGAAAAAACAAATCCTCACTCTCTCCCCCTCTTCCCCTCCCCCTCTCTCCTTCCTTTCTCCTCCCCCTTTAATTACCGCCCCCTCACCATTGATAGCCTGTGACTCGTCTTTTAAGTGTTGGACCTCATGAAATTTCCTGACTTCTCAATGGAGACTCTAAGAGCCAGAAGAGCATGAACTCAAGAGGTCACAGATGCAGCCCAGACTACTATTTCCAGCAAAACTTCTTTTTTTTTACTTTATTAAAATTGAGTTTGTTTCACATGTATATTTTTGTCTCCCTACCATTTCCACATCTGACCACCACTATTACTATGTCCTATCATAACATTCCATACATACTTAAAACCAAGTAAAGGGTGGAGTTCCATCCTTGAAAACTAAACAGGCATTTTAGACAACACATTCTTGGCAATTGAACCTGGACAACATTTATCAAACACAGTAGGGAAAGCTCTCACTTTGCATTATAAAAAGGACAGCCAGATATCAACTATTACAGAAATGAAGTAAGACAGAATATTTTCAAACTGTTTAAACCATTTTCTTAAAGAGACTTCCTCCACTGCCAGAGGTCTTGAATAGCCTCCTGGTCAGTCATTCGGAAACAATTCTTCACATAATTAGCAAACTTGGCTTCCACTTTGGGAAGAGAACCACCTTTTTCTATACTTGCTTGCATTTTTGCCTTAATGTCTTCTACAGAACTAGGTCCTCTTGGTGTTTTAGGAGTTTTTTCCTGTTTTTCGAAGGACTCTTGACCCTTTGATCTTGGTGTTGATGGTTTTAAGTCTTTTCCATTTTGGTTTGATTTTTGTGCATTTTTGGCTGGGGTATCTCATACAGATTTCTTCACTGGAAGCTTTTCTTCAGTTTCCTCTTCATCAAAATCATCATCATCATCATCATCTTCATCATCCTCATCCTCATCCTCATCCTCTTTATCAAGTTTTACTTTTTTCTGTGGAACCTTGTTACCACCTCCGGGAGCAGATCGCTTTCCAGACATGCCTAAGAGTTTTACATCCTCCTCATCTTCATCTTCAGACTCTGTATCTTCCTCTACCGCTACTAGGTGCTGCCCACTAATGTGCACGGCCCTGAACCACACTTCAACCTTAAGACCACAGGTGGTGTAGTTTCAAAGCCCCCAAGGGAAACCGTTGGTTGTACAGACGTTTTCAAAGTTGCCATTGTTACTTTAATTGGACTGCCTTCATAGTTCATTGCTTCTGCCTCTACGATGTGTAATTCATCTTTTGCCCCAGCTCCTAAACTGACCGTTCTTAATGATAACTGGTGCTCATTTTCATCATTATCCACTTTAAAGTGATAGTCTTTGTCAGCCTTTAGTTCACAACCGAAAAGGTAGTTCTGAGGCTGGAGAGGGCTCATGTCCATGTCCATCGAATCTTCCGTGAGGTAGAGGCGCGCACTTCGGTGTGGGAGAAGCTGGACGGAAAACAACTGCCTGTTGTTCCACAGAACAGACCCACAGGACGGAATCATGCCAAGGTCCAGCAAAACTTCTAATCACCATAGATGGAGATTACCTGATAAAGTCAAATTTAAACAATATCTATCTACAAATGCAGCTTTACAGATGGTACTAGAAGGAAAACTCCAACTTAACATTAGCTACACCTGTGAAAACATAGGAATAAGTGATCTCACACCAGCAAAACCAAAAGAAGGGAAGTAAACACACACACACACACACACACACACACACACACACACACTCACAAACACCACCACCATCATTACCAACAGCAGCATCAAAATAACAGATATCAACAATCATTGGACATTGATAGCTCTCAATATTAATGGTCTTGATTTACAAATAAAAAGACACAGACTAACAGATGGATGTAAAAGCAGGATCCATTTGTCGACAGCATCCCAGAAACACACTTCAACATCAAAGATAGCTATTGCCTCAGGGTAAAGAGTTGGAAAAAGATACTGCAAGAAAATGGACCTAAGATGTCAGCTGGCCTGGCCATTTTAATACCTAACAAAATAGACTTCAAACCAAAACTAATCAAAATAGATGGCGAAGGACACTACATGCTCACCAAAAGAAAAATCCACCAAAGTGACATTTCRATTCTTAATGTCTATGCCCCAAACACAAGGACACGCAACTTTGTGAAAGAAATACCACTACAGCTTACATCACACTGACCTTCGCATGCTGCAGTGGTTTGAACAGGAATGGCCCCATCGAGTCATTTGTTTGAATACTTGGCCCACAGGGAGTGGCACGACTAGGAGTTGTGGCTTTGCTGAGGGAACTCTGCCACTGTGAAGGCATGCCTTGAAATCTTATATGCCCATGCTACACGCAGTGTGGAACACAGTCTACTTCTGCTGCCTGCAGAGCAAGATGTTAAACTCTGCTTTTCCAGCACGATGCCTGCCTGCATGTCACCACGTCTCCTGCTATGACAATAATGAACCAAATCTCTGAAACTGTAAGTCAGACCCGATTAAATGTTTTCCTTGTAAGAGTTAGCATAGTCATGGTGTCTTGTGTAACCTCCTTCCTCCTGGAGGCTGTTGGCCACCAGCTTGAGGAGAGAAGAGGGGCAGAGGTGGAGAGCAGGGTTCAGATGGCAGTGACTATAGACAAAATGGCCTCTGGAGACCACTGCAGCAAGGCCAGTCTACTTCATTGTTTCAGGGATAGGGTACAGAAGGGTTTTTTTTTGGGGGGGGGACACAGGTGGAAAATGCTAATTGATCATGGCATCAAGAGAGCAGGAAGAACTGATTGCTTATAGTACAGTACCGAATTATCATGTGGGCAGGAAGCCAGAGTGGAATGTGTGTGCTGAATTATGCAGCTTGCAGAGAGCACTGTACAAGGTGACTTTTCAGATGAGGCCAGACAAGGCTAGGGACCTGTGTTCAGGGACACTCTCCAGACAAAGACAGGCAGAAATAGGGAACCCCACTGAGAAAGGGAGTCCCCCATTTTGTGGAGAGTTCAGAAAGCCCTCTGATCTTGGGGGACTGCTGCCTTAATAGCAAGGTTCCCCAACAGTGTTTCTTCACAGCAGTAGAAACCCAAACTAAGACAGAAGCACACTGATATTGAAAGACTTGAGTATCCAACTTTCACTAATGGACAGGTCATCCAGAACAAAACTAAAGAGAAATGTTGGTGCTCACAGATGTAATAAACAGGCCTAGCAGATGCTTACAGAACATTTCTTCCAAACGCAAAAGAATCTATTTTCTGTACCTCATGGGGCTTTCATCAAAATTGTCAATGTCTATGGCTCATAGTACCACCAAAGGCCACGTGGATATGTCCCTGGTCTGGGATGGTGCTGGGGATCATGTTGATATCCAAGGGGTGCACAGAGCTGGCCCCGCCTCTCATTGGCTGCAGCACTCAAGAGAACTGCCCCTTCCCCTCGCTGGCTGAGGCATTGGGTTAGCTACCCGGGCAATGCTGGAGAGCTTGCCCTGGTGGTGTGGGTAAGGGAACACTGGCAGGCTGACCAACCTCAACATTTACTTCATATATGAACTTCTAGAATGTGTGAAGGGGCCAGCCTTGCAGATCCAAAGCTACAGGATCTCCATGACAAAGGGCAACAACAAAATATTTGAGAGGAGTCCCAGTGAGGATCCAGTAAGGAGGCCTCAAACCAAACCAATGGCTCATTACAATGAACATTTGCAAGTAAAGACRTGTAGACGGAAGGGCCACACTGTGACACATTGCAACTTCCATGATTCTTTGATTTTTATTTTTATTTCTGGACAAGGTTGCAAGGGTGAAGGGCAGATATGGAGGAACAGGGGGATAAGTGGGATTGTGGTTCATATGGGAAATTCATGAAGACTCATTAAAAAGTTAAAAAAAATCAAATCTTTGAAGAAAGAAATTGAAGAAGATGTTGCACTTTTATTCCAAAAAATAAAGCTTCTGAGGGGAAAATTACAAAGGCCTTGTAAGGATTAACTACCCTTACAAAAAAAATTAGCAACAACAAAACTAATTAAAACAAATCTGAAAATGGAACCAATAAGAATAAAGGGGAAAACAAAACTATATGAAATAATTTGCTTTGGGTTGTGGTGTTTGTTATAGCAAAAGAAAAGCAAACTGATGCAAGTTTCTTGCTTCTAAATTGAGAAACTTCCAGCAGTGCAATGTCCCTATACCTAAGGAAAGAGTTTCTTATACTCCACATCACTCGTTTACTCGCAGGAAACCTCTAGACTGTCCCAACCATTCAGAAGTACTCTGCCATTCTCCACATTTCATATCTTAGTCTGTGCGTAGTTTCCTGGTTGCCGCAGTTCTTCCCTTAGCTTCCCTGCATTGTGAAGAAACTTTCCATTCTGGGATCATTATGGATCCAAAACAAGAGTTCACCATCTGAGACCCTGGGAGTCACCAACACGGCATCATGGGATATATCTCCAAGGAGAGGGATCTGAACATGATTCTGGATGGGTCTGAAGTCTAAGAGAAGCTCCCAAATGTCAGAAACAAGTATTCTCAGTTTCACACAAAGGCACATGCAAACAAAGCAAAAGCAATCCAGCGAGGCAGTTTCTCTGCAAAAATGGTGCATCACAAGCCAAACCCGGCTACCAAGTGCACCAGGGCAAGAAGTCTACCCGGTGACTATGTCTTCACCAATGACTGGTGTCTGACCTCACAATCTCTCAAGATTGGCTACTTTTAGAAGAATCAGTATAAAGCAAATGATGCAAAAGGGGAGGGACTTAAATCTCCAGGCCATTATGTTCTGGGAATGTGATGGGGGTCTTGGGATAAATAAGAGTTTTAGCAGGCGGAGATGAAAAATTTTAATTCCCTTGCATTTTTCAAGGTGCGAGAAGGTTTGTATAATATTAGGCATTGGAAGGCTAACTGCTGTTTGTAGAAACAAAAACATTTCTCACATTTTGAATCAAATTTACCCACTGCTCTACTGGAGTAACTTCCTCAGATTCCACAGAGATTGGTCTATCCCACTGCACTCCTGATTTATCCATATTCACAGGGATGCAAAAAAAAAAAAAAAAGGTACACTGGTAATCAGTCCCTCTGTACCTCTTCCTGGCTGGCTGAGAGAGTTCCCTTCCTACCCAGAATAAGACACATGGCTGTAGATTCTGTATGAAGTCATATGAAGCCGATCTACAGGTAAGCGTGGTCCTACTGGAATTCTAAACTGAAGGGAGTTATTGTTGCATTTACCAGGAATCGCAGACAAACAACAATTAGATATTGGAAGAGTGACAGGAGAACTAGGCCAAAAGTTATCAAGTAGATACATACTCTGGAAACAACCAAAACAAACATTCTTCCAATGCTCTGAAAACAAACAAAACAAAACAAAACAAAACAAAACAAAACAAAACAAAACAATTAAATGCTTTGCCAATGGCTTAAAAACAAAGGAAGAGTCTTCCGATTAGTTCAGAATTATCCAGTGGACTATCCGCCAGAGAAAAGGGAGGTCCTGGGCTTCTGAGAGGAAAATTCTGGGCTGACCTGATAAGGCACGGATGGGTGGGTACAAGGACCCACATTAGTTTCCAGTGAACAGATCTTAAATCCTTCCTCTGTAACTGTTCCTAAGCATTTAACATTTTTATATGGATACTCGTTTCACCACAAATACAGATACTTACAGTACCCTTACCTCCCACTGCACATAACAGGTCAGACTGAGAGTGATATGTTTAAGTTTTTACATGCTTATTGATTGTTCGGTTTATTAATTATTAAGAGACCTCAAAGACCTCAGCATAACACTGGATATACTAAATCTGATAGAAGAGAAAGCCCACCCCTGACACTATTTACGATATTCTGCCATACTTGTGTACAAGAGAGTAGCATAACCATCACCTGAGAGGCTTTACCCAGAAGCTGATGGAAACAGATATATAGATCCACAACCAAACACTAGGTAGAGCTCAGGGAATCCTGTGGAAGAGGCAGAAGGATTGAAGGAGCCAAAGAGGTCAAGGACGCCACAAGAAAACCTACAGAATCAACTAACCTGGGCCCACAGGGGCTCACAGAGACTGAACCACAACCAGACAACATGCATGGAATAGAACCAGGCCCCCTACACAAATGTGACAGTCCTGAGGGTGGGCCTTCACGTGAGACCCCTACCAACAGGGCAGGGGCTGGCTCTGACTCTGTTGCCTGTCTTTGGATTCCTTTACCATAACTGGGATGCCTTGTCTACCTCAATAGTAGGAGATGGATCTAGTCTTACTGCAATGTGATATGCTAAGAGGGTGGATACCCGTGGGAGGTCTCCCTGTCTCTGAGGAGAAAGGGAGGGGGCATGGAAGAAGGAAGGAAGGTGAGAGAGAGGGAAGGGAGGAGAGGAGGGAAGCTCACATCTGGATGTAAAGTAAATTAATGAAAAATTAAAACAATTAAACTGAAAAAGGGAATAGTATTTTTTTATTTTTTTTTTTTTTTTTTAGTATCTGTAACAAGAAATCTCTTGTTACACTTTTGGAGCTGTGTGTGGTGGCACAAGCCTCTAATCCTAACACTTGGGGAGGCAGAGGCAGGCTCATCTCTGTGAGTTTGAGGCCATCCTGGTCTACATAGTTGTTGGAAGGCCATGCTATGTCCACCATGTCCAGGTAAGCTTTCTGAGCTTATCGCAAAATGGAGAATTCCCCTTCTCAGCAGAGCTTTCCCGTCCCCACTGACAGGAAATATTCTGGGGAATATCTGTAAGCCCAGAAGCCTGGCTTTATCTGGAGGATGACTTATCTGCACAGAGCTTCCTGCAAGCGCTGCATGATTCAGCACATAAGTCCTCGATTGGCCCTTTCTGACATGATAATTAGGTACTGTGTTATGAACAGTTAACCCTCTTTTCCCTGAACCCCTAAGAGTCCTAATATTCCCTACACTTGGAGCATTAAAGTCGAGCTGTGTCACTGAGGCAGTCTCTGGAAGTCCTTCCACCATCTCACAGCCGGCAAACACGGCTTGCTGCTTCTGCTACCTTCAGTCTTGTGGGACAGTGGCCCATGACCCCCAAGGAGAAGGGAGACACACACATGGTGAGTTCCAGGACACTTAGGCCTATGTAGAGAGACCCTGTCTCAAAAATAAAACACAAGAAAGCCATTTATATATTTTGCTATTCTTGAAAACTGTGCTTTGTTTATATATGTTTTAAGAACATGCATATTTGTAATTATGTGCTTTTTCAGCACCTGTATCTATTTGTCATTATGAAATAATCTTATTTGTTCCTGATAATGTTTTTCTCTGAAATCTATTTTGACTGACATTTAAAGCTTGAGATGGGGCCTCATACATTGTCCAAGTTGGCTTTGTACTCCTGGGCTCAGCTGACAGCAATGACTTCACTTGGGTGCCACTGGCCTAAGGAAGAAGTCTACATCTAAGGTGTGATAGTTTGAATGAGATGCCCCTTCAAATGAGAGGTCTTTGAGATCCCCAACAAAAATCAAGAGACCCAAGCCAGATGAGAAGTATTACTCATCCAGCATCTGGGGACCAACATGTGATGGCCTTGATCGGATTGTCAAGCACTGTAACCTGCCTGAAATGCACATGGGTGATTGGCTGCTGTCTGAGAACATGGGTGCACACACTGTTGCTGATGCTCCTACTTTCAATGGGTTCCAGAGGCCAAATATCTACTATGGAATGTCACGGTCAATGTGACAACTCATGAAGCAGATCCAGGGCCATGGCTTCCCACAGGAAGTGGAGGAGAAGGATGATGGCATGCTGCCCATGTCCTGTGCCCAGGAGAGCGGGATGCACCGTCACCTGAAGCCTGGGCTTCTGCTAGGATCAATGTTTAGATGTCATTCTTATAGCTCTCACCTACAAGTTTAGCTTTAATTAAGGCATTGGGGGGGACCATTTAACTTAATTACTGCTAGTTTGGAATGTCTTTGTTAGGAGTAGGCTTGGCACCAATGCAGTGTGGAAGACTAGGAGATGGGGGTGACACTTACTGTGTTCCTGTGGAAACTTTAAATATTTGTTTTATATGGACTTTTATTCACTTTTCAGACATGATACTAATGAGTGCCCCTCAGCTGCGGAGCGAGCATTTGTAGGTTGTACATTGGCAGAATGGGCCAAAAAGTTTATGTTGTGACCCATTTTGAAAATAAAGTGTCTTGAAATCATTGGGCATTGGGGAATGTTTCCAAGTATCCCTTAAAGAAGGCGCACACTTCTGCGCAGGCTGCTGTATCACAGCAGCGAGTCTAGCTCAGCTCAGCAGAGAGGAGAGGTGGGAGGCACAAGGCTGTGCCCTCTCTCTGCGTACAGCATCAGTCTGTTTAGTCCATCCCAAGTGTGTGCAGTTTGCTGTGAACTTTGGTGTCCAGAGTCTGGTAAGGAATGTCATCTGCCTAGAGACCCGTTGGCATGGCTACTTCCCAGGGAGGGCATCTGAGGCTCTTTGAACCTTGCTTGCAGAAACCCTGACTGTTTCTTCAACCCTTGACTTCAACCTGCACCACCACCTAGTAACAGTTGGAAGTATCATACGGCATTTGGCAGTCAACTTCCTGTAATAAATTCAACAACAGCAGCAACAACAACAACAAAAAAGATCAGTTATAAATATGTTCAAAGGTTTCAGAGAGCACAAACTCAGGAACGAATTTAAAAGGACAAAAATAATCTGAGTGGATTCCAAGGGAACACAAATAGCTGGATGAAACAAGTCAGTTAAGGATGTGAGACAGTGTGGCATGCAGTTGGAATCCAGCTGTGGTTCCACATCCTCCATTTCCTCCAAAGCAGGGCATCCAGATGTCACTGCTCACCGGGTGGGAGGGTGAAGCAGAGTTCATCTGGAATGGGTGGAGTTCCGCAGGATTCTGGTCCAGCTCCCAGGAGTAAGTGCTGGGGATGGGTGGTAGGCCTTTTCTAAGAATCTTAGAAACTACTAACTTTTATGCAATTAAACATGGGCCATATATTCATATCAGGACTGGATTATTTAGAAAACAGAACTGTCCTCTTCATGTTTCTTACTTCCTTTAAATGCTGATATCTTTTCTGAAGTGCTGTCTTGAGTGTCACTTAACCCTTCTGGTAGAAATCCATCTACAGTGCTTCTAAGAATTCAGAAACTCATGCTGGTAAGATGAATGGTTCAGGGGTTAAAGGTACTTGTCACCAAGCCTGGTGACCTGAGTTTGATCCCTGGGACCCATAAGGTAGAAGCAAGGCAAGAAATGATTTCCTCAAGTTGTTCTCTGATCTACACACACACACACACACACACACACACACACACACACACACACACACAGTGTGGCACACACACAACAAACAAACAAATAAACTAAAAAGCTAAATGAGTTCCTGGTGGGTGTTTTGACCATCCCTAAAGTTTCATCATCAGTCCTAATTTACATTCCAGGTCACCAGAGAGTGCCGGACTACAAACGCTACGGCAGAGTTGGGAATAGATATGGCAGAACTCAGAGCAACATTTGGTGAGAAGGAGAGTGAGTCTAAGTCACCTCTGAGTACTGCATACATATACATTATGGCCCAGGGGAGAACTCAGCTTGAACATACAGGTAGGTATCTTGGACGGGAACCCCAGGAAGTGACAGGATGGAGAACAGTTTGGGTCTGAGCACCGTGCATACTGCACACCCTTTTGGCTGCTGTCTAGGGCCTTTGGCAAACACCGGAATCTACAGTCTTGTCTAACATAGTGAAGGGACTGCAGACTAAGCACGTCTGACTTCTAGAGTAATTAGTGCAAGGTAAGTGGTAAGTGTTTGTTATACCATATCTCTTAGGGGATAATGACAAGGTATATGAACTCTATGTGCTCAATATGGATTTTTTTTAAAAAATAAAAATTTCAACCGATAGGTCGGACCTTTGAATAGAAGGCAGACCACATTAGCCTGTGTCCACAGCGTAAAGAAATAGTTACTTTCTGAGAGAGGCAGGCGAGGAGAATTCCCATCAGACAGCAGAAGTCAACATAGTACAGCCTGGAGTGGGGAATCATGTCCATGTCAGCCAAGCCCTCTGCTCTCCTCGGCGTGGTCTCGTCTACTTCCCGGAGGAGGCGGACGATGAAGCAGCCTTTGTTGTCTGTATAATTAATGCTCTTCTGTGATTTCTTTCCCAGTCGCCCTAGGTACCAGCCCCACTCTCTGGAACAACACCCAACCAAAATTCAAATCCTGATCCCTTTGCTCAGTGAAGAGTGTGTTTGTTTGTTTAGATCACCCGGCTCTTTGGGGAGTGCATTCATGGGGCATTTTAAATTGCCAGGTAATGTCCTTGGACCCAAATGTAAAAACCCTCTTGTTTTATTTAAGTTTGTATAAGAAGTTAAGAGGACTTAGTATGTTTCAGTTTGAATATGATAGACATCTGGTTGTTGGCCATTAATTAAATGTCTGCCCAGCAGTGGCCAGCTCAGGGATCGCCCTGTCCTCTCTTCACCCTAGTTAGACTCTACTACCTCGTTTGCTTTTACAGCATCTCAGTGTTCCCAAAGTCCTATCCTGCCTGGAGTCATCCTGGGACACCTCAGAGGAGAGGACCCAAGGAAGCCATATCTAAACCACAGTCATCTGGGCTTGTGCCTTCACTCTGGTGGGGAACCAAAATAGGGACAGAGAAATACTGAATACATTAGATGAAGGAGCTCAAACACCAAGAGCAAACAACACAGGTGACCCCATTTTACACAAAGAGTGTACATCTGGCAGAAGCAGGATGCTTCATCTGGAATTAACCAGACCATATAGTGCAACATCAGATCACCTCATACTATCTTCTCTAGGGAAGCAGGTGTTATCCAAAGCACAGGCAACAGAGCTACATATACATTGTGGGATTTTATTCTTATTGGCTAAACCCAAGACACAAATTTATACATTTTCATGTAACTGCCTATTTGCTTGAATGAAAAGTACCAAAATATACATAAGGAAGGGACATGAAACAACATTTTCAATTTTTTTCCCTAAAATCTTGCAAAGGATCCACAGATCCTTTGACACACACACACACACACACACACACACACACACACACGCACACGCACACGCACACACACACACAAACAACAACAACAACAACAACAACAACAACAACAACAACAACAAACAGCTGTCTTCATTCCTCTTCTTACTCCAATTAGCCCAACTAAGAGGACATTTGGGAGATTGATAAAAATGTTCTATATTCCCTTCTCCATCAACAGTCTCTACTTTAGTCTGACTGAACTGAGCTAAGCTGCTTCAGAGTAGAAGTCCAAGCGAGTGAGCTTTAGGGTTTGTGGGAAAAGGACTCTGCTTCCTTCCTCACCGCTATCATTTTGAACTCCCTACGATAACTACCAGTTTCACTTTGGTCTCCCTTTCCTGTTCTTTTACTCTCAAGATAACTCATTTTATTGGAGGAGGCTTCAGAAACACAGGGCATCAGGGGATCTTTGGGTCCAACCCCAGGCTCATTGGATTGCCTTCCACAACCTACCTTTAGCGTTGTTCACTGTGAACAATGTGAACAACAGAATTTCCATGGAGGTTTCTTCTCTACCCGGTATTCTCCAGGGTCACACAGCAATTGGAAAGCTCAAAAAAGGAATAGTTATAAGGAAAAGAGGAGAATTAAATCCTATAAGGTGTATTTAAAGGTATTTGAGGATAATGGAGACTCAAAAAAAAAAAAGAATTTAATGACAGTTTTGACTAAATTTTGTTAGTGTGTGTCAGTGTCATCAGTGTGGAATTGAGCACAAGATCACTCCCCTCCAGGTCTGTCTGGGCTCTTTGGACAATCCCAAGGCAAGTTTCTGGTCGTCAGTCCCTCTGGTGTTTGAAGCCAGATAATTACTGTCTTTATTGTTCTGTGATGTTTTTTCTAATCCGGCCTCTTCCCACTGTGTGCTTGGCATGTCCTATTCCCAGTTGGGACAAGGCAAAACTGCCACCTTGTGGAGTGTTCTGGGCTGCAGACTAGATCTTTATAGTTCCAAAAGAGATCTTATGTGAACTAAGACCATGTGTGACTCAAAGGACAGCAAACAAGCAGAGCACACTCTGGCCTGGAGGAGTGATTGGGAATCCCACCTGAACGTCTCTAGGAGCTCTGCCTCTCCATTCCCTTCTGCCTTCCTAGGGAACACAACCCTTAGGTGCCTTTCAAATGGGTTTTATTTTCTGCAGTTCTCTCTCTCTCTCTCTCTCTCTCTCTCTCTCTCTCTCTCTCTCTCTCTCATTGTATCGAACATTCTGAGAGTCTAAGACTTCCATACTTTTATCTTTTCTTTCAATGTTTGGGAGAAAAGCTTTTGTTTTTCAAAAAGATTGAGTAATGGGCGAAAGCAAGCTGGGTGAAAGGGGCAAGAAACTTGTAGAATCGAAGCTGTTTCAGACCAGTCTTCCCTGTGATAGGTTCGAGGCCTCTTCTAGCCAAGGACGATCACTGCTTTATTTTGTACTTTTTGAACTGTTCTTTGAAACTTACAACTTTTGGCCTACGTTGCTGGGAGACCAGAGGGTCCAAATAAGGAGGGACCTCATACTTAGCTCTGAGAATTTGGCTTAATAAGCTATGCCCTCTAGAGGCAGATTATCTGTCCAGGCAGATAGCTCCCTCTAAACCTGCTTTTAAACTTGTTTTTAATTGGCTTATAGACTTCCATATACCTTTTTTTTTTTTAATTATAGGTTTCCATATGACTTTTCCATGAGTCTCATTTTGGGTTAACCCTCCCTTCATCTTCCCCTTCCCGCTCTTCCAGCCCTCTTTAAACCTTTCTATGCTCACAACACTCCCTTTCTTCCTTCATATTTCTCACGTTCCACCACACCCCTCTCTTTAAAGCATTTCCTCCCTCTGAATGCCCACTTTCTAGTTTCCTTATATCTACAGGCACGTCCTTAACCACACAGCTCTCAAGATTCCAAGCCTGTAGTCATGGAAAAGAGAACATTTGCCATTTGTCTTTCTGGGCCTAAGTTACCTCACCCAGTATACTTTTTGAGTTCTATCTGTTCACCTGTCAATTCATTTTTTTTCTGTACAGAATTTTATTGTGTATATGTACCAAAATCCACTCTCCACCAATTTATTGATGGGCATCTACACTGCTTCCATTTTCTAGTTATTACAAACAGAGAAGCAGTGGACATGGACAAGCAGGAATTCCTGCAGGAGGAGATCAGGTCCCCACATACTCAGAAGTGGTGTCTCTGGGTCACATGGCTATTCTACCTTCAGCTTATTAAGGGACATCTACACTGAGTTCCATACAGGTTGCATCAGTTTTCATGTCAACTAATAGTAAACAGCATTCTTCTTCCCCATACTCTAACCAGTATTTGCTATCATTTGATTTCCTTTTTGAAAAGAAGAATTATTTACTATGTATATAGTGTTCTGCCTGCATGTATGCCTGCAGGCCAGAAGAGGGCACCAGATCTCATTATAGATAGCAGTGAGCCACAGCATGGTGGCTGGGAATTGAACTCAGGACCTCTGGAAGAGCAGCTAGCCAGTACTCTTAACATCTGAGTCATCTCTCCAGCCCGTCATTTGATTTCCTGATGACAGCCTTTCTGATGGGGTGAGATAAGACTCGGATTGGTTTTCATTTGCCTCTATCTGATGAGTGATGACATTTGAACAGTTTGTAAGATGCTTAGTAGACACTTGCACTTCTTTCATTCAGATCTATCCTCTATTATTTGATTGGATCATTTTTTTCATGCTTTGATTTTTTTACTTTTCTGTGTGTTTGACATCAGTCTTCTATCTGATATGTAGCTTGCAAGGATTATTCCCTTTTCACAGGCTTCCTCTTCACTAGACTGATAATCTCCTTTGCTGTAAAGAAGCATTTTTAGTTTCACAAGATCCCATCTGTGAACTCTTGGCCTTATTTCTTGAGTGACTAGAGTCCTCCTTAAAATTTTTCTACCTCTGCCTATATCAGTGGTCCTCAACCTGTGGTCATCGCCCCTTTGACACACCTCTATCTCCAAAAATATTTACATTATGATTCATAACAGTAGCAAGATTACTGTTATGAAGTAGCTATGAAAATGGTTTTATGGTTGGGAGTCACCACAACATGAGGAACTATATTAAAGGGTCGCAGTGTTAGGAAGGTGGAGAACCACTGCTCAAAAAGTTTTGGATTTTACATTGAAGTCTTCCATCCACTTGGTGTTGATGCTTGTCCAGGGTGAGAGATCTGGTTTAATTCTTCTGTATGTGCTATCCAGCTCTCCAAGCACTGTGTGCTGACAATTCTGTCTTTTATTCAGTGAGTATTTTTGTCAAAAATCAGTTCTATGTCTGTGAGGATTTATACCTGGGTCCTCTGTTGTGTTCCACTGATCTGTGTCTGCTATGTTTTGATTCTCCGGAGTCTTTCATGCCTCTATGTGAATTTTAAGATATTTTTTTTCTATTTCTGTGAGGAATACCAAGGGGATTCTGGTTGGGATTTCACTGGATATACTGCTAGGATGCTCATTTTCACAGTATTAATTCTTCCAATCTATGAGGATCTTCCAGTGTCTTCCTCAGCTTCTCCTCCTCCTCCTCCCCTTCCTCCTCCTCTTTCTTCTTCTATAATGAGTCATTGATTGATAGCATGTTGTTTGACCTCCGTGACTTTGTGTATTTTCTGTAGTTTCTTTTATTATCGATTTTGAGCTTTGTTTCACTGTGACCAGATAGTGAAACAAAAACATTCCTTTAACGTTCCTATATTTATTAGAATTTGCTTTGTGTCTAAATGTGTGCTTTATTTTAGAGAACCTTTCATGAGCCATTGAGAACATTGTATATCCTGAAGTGCTTGGATAAAATATTTATAGGTACCTGTTAGGATTATTTGATCTATGTTATTACTTAACTATACTGTCTCTGTTTATTTCTTGTCTCAATGACCCGTCCATTGGTGAAAGTGGCATACTAAAGTCACCTACTGTTCGGAGTATGTAGTAGAATTTTTCCTGTCCAATCACATTAAATATTAATACAACAAGAAGCCTGTGATTGGACAGGGGAAAGGGAGGCAGCATGAATAGTTAGAGAGATGGGGACGGAGGAGACAGGTCGGGGAGAGGAAGGGAAGATAGCAGTCTTTCTCTTTTAGAACTTGAAGTATGCTGCTCCAGGCATCGCAGGCTTCTGTTGGGAAGTCAGCCACTCTTCCGATGGGCTTGCCTTCTTCATCCCTCTCATTGTAGCTTTTCTTTATTCTGTGGAGTTAGCCTTTTAACAGAAACATGGCTTGGGGAATTTCTTTTTTACCCTTGCCTGTTGGATATTCTGTGTGCCTCTTCTTCCCTAGATTTGGGAAATTTTCTTCAGTGTTTGGATTGAAAATATTACTTGCATTTGCTGTATGCCTAAATTTGCAGTATGTATCTTCTTAAGAGTTCTGTGGATCCTGTCTATTCTGTGTATGCAGTTTTAAAAAATAATTCATGCCTTTATTTAAATGATCTAATTCTTCTACCTTGTCTTCAAGCCCTCAGACTCTCTGATTTGCAGAGTCTTGGCGATGATAGGAAATTGCTTGGATGAAGCTGAAAAAAAAAAGTCCCCCAGTGTGGTTCCCAGATGGGCCTGGCAGGAAAAGGAAGAAGAGGGAGAAGAAAGGGACCTGGCCAATGCCCTAAAGAAAATCACCATGGTATCTGGTGACCATCTGGCCCAGGTTTGGGTCAGAGCTCCCCTTATGCCCATGCCTGGTGAGGCAGCATGGATGGGCAGTTCTGACTCAGAGTCCCTGGTTAGACTAAACAAACAAGATAAAATGTGTGGGCTTGGCGCTGCCTGGGTCTGGAACCAGAAGGAGTGGGTGCGGAATCTGAGAACCGAGTTGACTCACCAAGGGAGCTTGCAAATGGGGCTTCCTCCTGGGCCTGGAGTGGTGGAATGGAGGGGAACAGCAGGGGGGGAGAGAGGGGGAGGGGTGAAGTTCTGGGTCAGAACAGGCAAGAGAGCAGGTAGATCCTGTTCTGGTTAGAGTCCCACAGTTCCAGTCTTTGATTTTACAAACTGCTAATTGTGAGTGAGGAATCCATAGCCAATGCTTTCCAGTATCTAACTCTGGTAGTCTGGAAGAGCAACAAGAAGTTTTGTTAGCAGGACTTTTCTCTCACTTTGCTGACCTTTTGACCTTTGACCCACATTGCAGATTTTCTCACCCATTATTGACTTTTTCCTTTATGCCGAGTTTTCTCTAAGCTTTAGCCCTTAGCCAAATCAATCTGCCTTTTTTATATCCTCTTGTGTGCCATTGATCAGTTTATTAGTAAGTTTTATTAGCAAATCTTCAGTTAACATTTTATCTATTTCAATGTCTACATAAAATCATATATCTAGTCCTTGGTTATTTTTTTGCTATCTGGTATTTACTTTTTCAAAAAGTTTTCTACCTATGTGGAATAAAACCAATTTGGTCATGTTAAAAAAAATCATCAGCTCTTTAATGTCTGCTGTATTCCTTTTGCCTTTCATTTAAGGCATTCATTGACACCCGTTCGTGAGCTTACATTCATTTGTATTATCGTTGATAAGTTCCAATATCGATGTTACAGTCAATACACAGTTTACAAACTATAATATTGATTTCCTTTCCACAGAACTCTCAGGCAATGCCATTATTACTGGAAATGCCATTGCTTAGTTTGCTGTGAGAAATCGCTGTATTGGTTGCCTCTCTGAATGCTATGCTTCTTCAAGTACAAACCAGGCTGCAGCTGTTAGGGCTTCTGTGGGGCCAGTATTTTATGCCACACAAATTTGCAAAGAGCCTGCTTTAACTCAGGCGGAGAACTATTTAACTTGAATTCAGGGTGTGCTCAGCAGAAGGCTCTTGGCGTGTGGATGGAGAACAGGGAAGGAATAGATTCCTGGAAGCATGCAAGAAAGAGTTCCATGCAGCTGTTATATCTTTGTGCAAAAAATAGAAGAAGAAGAAGAAGAAGAAGAAGAAGAAGAAGAAGAAGAAGAAGAAGAAGAAGAAGAAGAAGAAGAAGAAGAAGAGGAAGAAGAAGAAGAAGAAGAAGAAGAAGAAGAAGAAGAAGAAGAAGAAGAAGAAGAAGAAGAAGAAGAAGAAGAAGAAGAAGAAATGTTCTATATATTTGTTAGTGAATTTGTGGCATAAACCACAAATAGATCAACAAAATTTTATCTAGAAAGTATTCTTTGCTTTCTAGTTTGCTGGAGCAACACTCCAGTTGCTTGATACTTTTCCTCTTCTGTTTGGTTATTAACTCACAAGAGAAATGCTTATCAGCTTTGCAAACAACACAGTGCTCACACTATGGACATTGGAACTGCACTTGAAAAAATAGAAGTAAAGATTAACAGTTGACAATAGTATTCTTTTAAATGCTCATTTAATTGTAATTCTTCTTTCAATAATTATTCTTAACTATCTTACAGAAGCAATCTGGAATTTTATAGTACTAATGTACGTGCATTCTGTGCAGACTGTATATATGTGTGTATGTTAATATATGCATGCTAGAAATACTCATATATTTCAGATTTTACTTGAAGCACAGTAGGGAATGGTTGAAAAGATTTGTCTGGAACATGACACATTGGATTTTCATGTCAAAGGATGTACTTAGGCTCTCATAAAGAGAGTAGATATTGGGGAAGAAATGACGAAAAGAGAGACCAATGAGAAAGGACGGTCATGGTTCAGATTTCTATAATGCTACTTAAGATATACGAAAGGCAGTGGGTCAAGAAGAGACCTTGATTTGTTGTTGATCTTCAGGTAGGAAGGCAGAACTCTAAAGCACACCTATAGATTTGGAGTCTGAATGGTTAGATGAAAGGGGGAATTATTCACAGGGCGGGAAGTTGCTGGACAGAGAAGAGGGCTCAAAATGTGTGGTTTTGATTCGTCCAGTGTAGTAACTGATCCAAGTGTGCCTATGCTTTAATAGGGAGGTGTTACGTCATGAAGAACATGAGCACATCTTTAAGAACCAGACCAGGTGCTTGCTCTCTGAAGATCAAGGGCAGCCACGTGTGAACTCAGACTAGTGCCAGGACCCAAAGTGGGCACACATGCTGTTCTAGATTGGAGGACACCCCCACCCCCAAACACTGTCCCACACTTAGAAGCAATCTGTTGGTGACAGGATTGGAAGGGGACTCTGAATTTACTTCTTATAAATTACCCTAGCTATAAGAACAGGTTCCCCTTTGTGCAGCCTGATCTCTAGGATTCACACAAAGGGTCGGACGCAGACCTCGATCCAGCTCTAGCAATGCTCCAGCTCTTGGGTGTGGGTTGAAGCTAATAGGGTCAGGAACAAAGTCCTGCCTCTAGCTGTGGCCACCCATGGACACACACTGCCATTGAATGGGCAGAAGGGAACTCCACACTTGCCTGCTCGACCTACATGGGTTCTGCCGGTTCTCTGACCCTGTGTACTGTTGGGCTGTCATGCACGGTTGTGTGCATTAGACTGTGAGCACTGCAGAAAGGATACTCCACTTCTGAACACTCCTGTTCCTAAGCAGCAACTGAGCCCACTGCTGGGTGAAAGAACACATGCTTCTGGCTCCTTCCACTGTTAGAACTGTCCGTGCCAGAGGCACTTGCCAATACCTGAACTAGTGCCCAAGAAACTTCTTTCACCCCATTGCGGCCACTACAGCCACTGTGGGAGTCGGCACATAGTGAGCCCTGCTTCTAACTTCCTCAGTTGTTAGAATACTACTACTCTAGTATGGCCTATCGAGACAGTGGCTCTCTACAGCTCCAGCATGTTGTGCAATGTCCTTATTCACTAGCAATAATAATAAGTTTTGTAAAGGGGTAGGGATACTATCTATGATGCTAAACTAGGACCAAAGTCAGTGCTGGGAAAGAAACTGACACTCCTCAGCAGAAGTGTCTATGAAAACACTGACCTGCTAGCTGTGTAAATCTCAAAGTGGGAACACAGAAATGTAAAAAGCAGATGACTTTGTGTCTTCCATAGAATACATAGTAACATTCTAGCAAGAGACTCCACAACAGCCAGTATGGATGAAATACAGGGTAAACAGTGTCAAAGAGTGATTTTAAGGAAGTCTTCTGAGTGGGAAGAGAATATGGATACCTATGTTGCCTTAGGAATACAATAGAAGATATGAGTGATTGCCTCAGAAAAGGAGGAAGATTTTGAAAAGTACCAAGGTGAAATCTTGAAAATAAAAAAGTTGAATATATATTAAAATAAATAAAAGGAGATTGAGAGATTGGTCAGCAGTTAAGAGCACTAGTTATTCCTCCAGACAGCTTGGGTTTAATTTCCAGCACCAAGATAGCAGCTCCAACCTCTGCAACTCCAGTGTCAGGGGACACAACCCCCTCTTCTGGCCTCTGTGGGCACCAGTCATGGTGCACAGACAGACATGCAGGCAAAATACCCATATGCATAAAATAATTTAATATTTTTAAATAAATAAAGGAAACAGATTGCTTTTGTTTTAATTATATTAATTTATATAAATTAATTTTTAAATACTTAAAATTTAATTTTTAAATAAATCATTTACGTTAATAAATAATTAAATTTAAGAGTCTAATTTAAGTAAATTAAAAGCAACAGATCAGTTCAAGCAGAAGAAAGAATATCCTAATTTGATAGAAGTCTTTGACATGAATAAACAAATGAGGCAACAAATACATAGGAAACAATAGAAATGGCATTCAAGACCTTTGAAGCATCATTAAATGGCAAATACCCACAAGTGTATATATCACAAGGAAGTAACAAAAAGTTCAGGACATATGAAATTGATTAAATATAATAACAATTTTAAAAATTCCCAATCTTAGCAAGGATATGGATATTTGTGTACAGGATTCCCATAGGACCCTAAGCAGAGATGATCAGCCAATGCATGTTACAATCAAACTGACAAAAGTTCAAGATGGAAAGATCTCTAAAATCACATCTAAGGGTTATCTCATTAATCATGGATTTCCCCCAAATAAACCCTCCGGCCAGGGAAGAATGGACTTATGCATCAGTTATGAAAGAAAATAACTGCCAAAAATATTATACTCAGAGGAAGTATCATTTAGAAACGAAAAAGAAAAGAAGATAACCAAGAGCAGATGGAATTCAAGACTACCAGGTGCATGTTTCAAAGGGTGCTTGATAATCCTGTATTGGAACTGAGGCAGAGTATCTATTTATCACCACGAGAGCCAATCGAGGTGTGACCTCTGCGGAACAAGTAAACAGAATGAAATAAATAAGAATTATATATTAACCCAATGAATCTTCACTGCACTAATATGACCAAGAAGGGTAGGAAGAAACAAAAATATTCAAAACAGTGAAGAGAATTCAGCAAGTAGACAGGAATAGCCTTTAGCTAACATCAGAAGCAAGTTTGAATATAAATACACTAATTTAAAGTTGCAGACCGAATTGCCAGAAGAAAGACAAAAAAA
>BDUI01006193.1:77986-88321 GCA_002335545.1 Apodemus speciosus
TGGAAACAATTACCATAATATTTGGCCTTAATGTATTTCCATGTGTCCGCCAGGCTCCCTCCCCTCCCCCCTCCCCCCAAGAAGGTGATCAAAGGTTGGTGAAACAAGAACTGTATTTTTTTTGTTTTTTTTTAAATTTAATTAATTAATTAATTAATTTTGGTTTTTTGAGACAGGGTTTCTCTGGAACTCACTCTGTAGACCAGGCTGGCCTTGAACTCAGAAATCCACCTGCCTCTCCCTCCCAAGTGCTGGAATTAAAGGCGTGTGCCACCACTGCCCAACTAAGAACTGTATTTTAAATACGTAGACAGTCACCTGTTGGCCGGTTTCTAAAGTTGAATGACTAATTATCAATGCYGCTGTAATTCAGCAGCTTCTACATGTTTAAATGTATTTAGCTATTAAATATGCTACTCACCAACAATGAAATGGATGTTTATAAATGTCATGGGAAAAWACCATGGAAAAAAAGGATTAAGTCAGTTTCACAACAATGTAAATATATGTGACACCACTGAACCCTGTACTTAAAATCTATATGAATAAAAAAGGAGAACGAAATCTCTATGAACAATATACAGGTGTTCTTTAGAGACAGGCAATGCTTGAGGCAACTCATATCATACCGTTCTCTGTATATTAGCTTAAGAATGACTTAGTTTTATAATCTAATAAATATTTTAAAACTAAAAATGTTTGAGTTCCTCTCATCTCAAYTGTTAGTAGAATTAGCCAGACACTAACATTTTTTGCAAAGATGGCAAGAATGAAAATGAGTAGCATATTCTATAAGGAAGAGGGGAGATGAGAAGAAGGGGCTGAGGGCAGGAGTTTACTGTGCCCCAGTGGCCTCCTGACAGTGCCCCAGAACTGCCATCCATGGCCACTGTTTTTACTCCAGAGCCTGCTGCTCTACTTGTACTGGTGTTTTCCCAAATTACTTATTCTGATCTTTCAAACATCTCATGCCCATGTCCAGCATGACATGGGGATGACTGGGAATGACTGTACAAATGAGCTGAGTAAATTAGCTCCACCTTGGAGCAGAAGTCAAAACATCCAGGCAGACAGGTTTCAAGGATCTACCAGTTAATGACAAAGTACAGGGCTGCATTGCATTCTGTGTTGGAGACATGAAGGTGGGGGGCGCTGATACTGAYGGGGAATCCCACATTTGAGGTACTGGCGACTTTAACAGCCACCATTCCTTTGAATCAGGCTTTATGTGGGAGCTACCTTTAGGGTTCTGAATTGCCATGTGGGATAAATCCRTGCTTGAAAGTCAGATGGCTACTGGTAAGTTCACATTCTTCTGCAAAAATTAAGGAGCCTGTACCAGGACTACCACTTCGTTCAAAAAGCAGGAGCAATGGAGGAACCAGAAGAGAGACTTGAATATCCTTCTCGGAATGTCCTGACCCATGGGGCTGCTCCACAGGTTACATTCTCTCTTAAATGTCAAATCTAAAGTTGTTACTGGCCCACAAATAAAGCCTCAGGAGAACATCATAGTTTACTTAAGTAGTCTRAACTTAAAGCACTCATGAAGCAAGATAATAGTCTCCATTCTTGAAACTGAAGCCAGTGGAATATTAGGAATGGGTGATTGTGTCAAAGAGCATCTNCAGTGAGTGCATGCCTTGGGTATTCTTTTGAGACTGGGTTACTTCACTCAGTATGATGCTCTCTAGCTCCATCAATTTGTCTAAGAATTTCATGAATTCATTGTTAAGAACACACACAGGAGAGGAACTCTGTGATTTTAACACATGTGGTAAAACCTTAGCATGCCACAGCCATCTGCRAATCCATAAAGCAACACATACTCGAGAGAAGCCCTATAAATGTAATCAATGTGGCAAAGCCTTTGGATATAGCAGCCATCTTCAAATGCATAAAAGAACACACAACAGAGAGAAACCCTATGAATGTAACCAATGTGGTAAAGCCTTTCCATGTTACAGTGTTCTTCAAAGGCATAAAATGAAAAATACTAGAGAAAAACCCTATGAATGTAAATGATGTGGTAAAGCCTTTGCACAGAAAAGCAATCTCCAGAGTCATAAAAGAACACATACTGGAGAGAAGCCCTATGGATGTAACCAATGTGGAAAAGCCTTTGCTCCTCACAGCTATCTTCAAAGGCACAAAAGAACACATACTGCAGAAAAGCCCTATGAATGTAAACAATGTGGCAAAGCCTTTTCACAGGACAGTAGTAGTCTTTGAAGTTATAAAAGAACACACACTGTAGAATAGCCCTATGAATGCAACTAATGTGGTAAAGTCTTTGCTCATCATAGCCATCTTCAAAGGCATAAAAGTACACATACTGGAGAAAATCCCTATGAATGTAAWTAATGTTGTAAAGCCTTTGCCTGTCACAGTGCTCTTCATAAAAGCACACACATTGGAGAGAAAATCTTCATGTAATCACTGTGATAAAGCCCTTGCACACAACAGTAGACTTTAAAGACGTGACAGAACATATGCTGGAGGGAAGCCCTATGAATGTAACCAGTGCAATAAAGCCTTTACATATGATAGTAATCTTCAGAGTTATAAAAGATCACATACTGGATAGAAACCTTTAGCATGATCACCAATGATCACTTTGGATACCACTGTCATTTTCAAAGGCATAAAAAAATCACATACTGGAGAAAACCCTATCAATATAACTAATTTGGTAAATCCTTTGGATGTACAGTGGTCTGCAAAGGCATGTGTAGTTGAGCTATAGCACAACTATGGGCACCTGGAAACACCCAAGTGTCAGCTCTGCAGAATAAACTTGCATGGCCTTGAGTTTGGAGGTGAAGGTGTTAGAAAGTAATTGAAGAGGTGGGGGATAATGAATGTGGGGAGCAAGTTCTATGGGACCCATGGGTTTTACAGAAAAGAGAAGCTGTGGGTAGGGCAGCAAATCTCACTGCCAAAAAAAGTTTAGGGAGTGGTAAACTTGGGAAGTGCTGAGAAGGGCCAAGAATTTATAATAGGTGCTAGCAGCCAACTCCTGCTATTGATATGTTAAATAAGTTAGCCATTTGTCCTGAGTTTCTTTGAGATTTCACAACATACAAATAAATAAGTGTTTGAGTATTATTTCATTCTACTTCATGATAATGTATGTTAACCAGCCCTATGCTTTTTTCTCTGTAATTGCTTAAATGATATCTCTGCTTTTAGTGGCAATCCTGTGCTTGTTCCGGAAATCATCAGAGTACTTTAGTATTTAGTATGAACCTAGCTTATCAATGATATTACCTACTTATATACTACTTCTCAATTCCTTATTTATTTAATTATTTATTTATTTGTATTTTAGATCTATGGGAATTTTGATTACATGTACATGTGTGAACTGCATGACAGGAGGTTGCAGATCAACTTGAAAGAGTGTTGCATAATCATGAGCCACCCTGTGAGTGTGAGTACTGCAACTGAGCCAGTGTTCTCTGGAGAAGCAGTAATTGTTGTTATTCTCTGTGCCATCACTCCTGAATAATAAAACATACATTGTATAGAAGATGCTTTCCCTTGAAATAATGTAGAATATTGATATTTTTAGACACATGTACCAACATTGACTAGATTCATAGTGTGCTCTGGGCCATCCAAAGTTGTTTATTTTGTGATAAAGACTGGGTAAATGAGTACTATTAATTTCTTGAGAAATCTTACTAGGCTTGTTTTTATAATTTCGCTGGAAAAAAGTGTCTGTCCTTCATAAATGATGAAACTGTTTATCTCTTGTTCTTTGGGGAACAGTGCTTGAATACACTGTTTCTAATATACCTTTGGTATCATGTTTAACATAAGTCATTTGCACATACATTTCTTCTTGCAGTACTTTCATTATGTTAATAATATCAATATTTCTCTCAATATGTCTTTGTCAAAAGATGTCTTATTGTTTTTGTTGGTGAGCCTCATTAGCTGGTTTTCAAATTATTTTTTATTAGGTTCAACTTTCTCATTGGGAATGTTACCTCTTTTCTCCTGTTTACTTAGTGTCTCCATGTATCTATATGAAAATAAAATAATCTCTTTTACAATTTTAGTATAATTTGCCATTAATTGAAAATGAAAACAGCCTATTTATCAGATTCCTTAACTATGGAAATGCATGTTTTACATTTTGCAAATTATCTCTTCTAATGATTCTCCCAATTATACTAGAACATAATTAAGTAACTATTTGAACGAAGGTGGACAGAACCGATGAGAAGTATTTCTTTGCTCTGTGTGTGTGTGTGTGTGTGTGTGTGTGTGTGTGTGTGTGTGTGTGTGTGTGTGTAAAATATCCTATCAGGTTATATGCCTTGCCATGAAAGAAAAACATATGTCAGTATGTTTAATAAGAAATCTGCCTTTTGTCTAATGCTTTTAAAATGGAAAAACAATTTTTAATAAAATTAATCTGTATTGATTTAATCTTACCATAACTTCACTTTCTACTAATGTTGTCATTGTATGATTTTGATATATAGCCTAGAATAAAATATGCTGGTATGTTAACTACTTTATGGATATTCAGAAAAATAAAAATGAATAATAATATGCAAATTTTGATTTTGAATTGCTGATAAGAAAACATGCTTGGAGAGTATACTTATTGTCCTTGTTGTGGCCTGGTCTCTTTCTTATACAACTTCCTTACCAGTTTCTGGTCAGGAAGACATGGATGATATAGGGAAAGCAGAGGAGGCCATCCACACACTTCCTCCTCACAGACTGTCCTCTCAAGAGGAAGAAATCTGCTCTTTCAGCGGATTTGTTAACTGCTAAATCCTAAGAGATACAAAGGGATGTAGAGTCACAGGGATGGAGAGACACAGTCAGCTACTGTAGCTGAGGCAGAAGTCTTAGCAGCAGCTCCTGTCCTAACCTGTGTCAGGCCCACTGCATGCTGCTGTGCCTCCACTTCTACCACAGCCTCATTGTGTTACCAGTGCTGCTGGGGATGTCCTGTAGCTAAGCAGCTGTGGCTGTCTCTTCAGTCTTAGTACAGGATAAAGACAGGAATTCACTGACTCCTGCCTGAAACTCTTGATGTCCTCTGGTCCCAGGTCTAGAATTCCATGCTTCTGTTCTTGTGCATGACTGACTCCTGCATCAGYAAAATGCTGTCAAAACTTTTATCTCCTTGAAATATCTGTGTGTCATTAGGAAGTTGGGATTTTCTTCTTCAGGAGTTGCTATACTTGATTTATGCTTTTGCCTTTTGAAGAGAGCAGCATTATAGAAGTAAAAGGGAATGATACCATGAAGTCTAAAGAGATGGATCATAGTGTGACTCTGTAAACTCTCCAAGTGTATTAGGCCTTCATCCTGTATGCTTTTAAGTGGATAAGTTAGCTTCAGAACTCTGGAATGCATTTGACGTTAGCTAAAGTTCCTGATTCAAATATTTTCAATTGACTGGTATACTATATAAAAAAAATTGTAGACTCACCATGAATACTATCATTTAAATGAAGAGAGAAAATATTAATGATGTGTTGAAAGTATGAGTTATAAGAGGGAAGGAACAGTAAATAAACAAACTTTGGCATTAGCTTTGTGTGTTGAATTACAGATGTACTGTTATTTCTTTAATTCTTTTTCTATAATTATAATTTTTAATATATGAATACACTTTAATACTTGAACCATACATTTTATATTTTTCCTTTGTAAGGTTGCYATGCTTGCTCAAAATGCTCTTTAGGAGACTTAACCAGAGAACAAAATCCCTGCTGAGAGTTTTTGAGACTTTGATAGTCAATGCATTTAATATAAATCTCTTTAACTTAGACTCAGGTAGATTCTTCAAACAAGGGCAAAAAGCGGCCACACTCTTCACCAAAGTACCACAAAACAGTCTAGGCCACATACAGAAATTCTTCTCCACTGATCCCTCTTGGACTAGATCTGCACAGTTCAAATGACTATCAGCAACAAAGTCTTCCATATTCTTATAAGGGTAGCCCATCAACCACTATTTAAGAAAATGCCCTACAGCTATTTTATGAAGGCATTTTCTCATCCGATGCCTCTAGCTTGTGTAAAGTTCTCATAAAACTAACCAGTACAGAGGGATAATTCTCTGGTGATTGGTCAGGAGTCTTATCTTGGGGCTGTGGCTATAGTTACAACAAAAAAGTTGGGGTTCTTGTGATTTGAAATAGCTCTTGTAACATTTCAGGGTAAACTCCGGATGTGAAAAGTCACTTAACCTCCAGGATTAACTCGGTGGTATAGAATTTGGTAAGAGGCTCTCCTGAGGCACATTGCTGAGACTAAGATGCTTGGGCTCTGTCTTGTACATTATTATCTGTACAAACTACCTCTTGGAACAATTCCCCACTCCCAGATCTGCTAGTTCCCAAGATACTCTGTAGCACTAGGGCTTACAGGCTACTGGTTACTAGCTGCTGTATCTGTACCTTCACAGGTCTATCCCTTGTGTTTCTACAATTCATTGCCATAACTTCTTCAATCTTTTTCCACAAAAGGAAAGTACTCATCTGTAATATGAGTGTTTTTAAATATCTTAAACATTGATGAGTAATGTAACAAAATATCCAGTTTGACACTCAGTACAGACTCAGTATCTCTTTAGTTCTTCCTGTTGGCTCTGTTCAGTCATTCTTTYGAGCCCCTCCCCAGTCCTTTGTGACTCTGCTGACTACAGACTCTCTATATAGCAGGGACCCACAGCTGCCACAGTAGGCTAGTACTCAGCTAGGGAACCTTCATCCTCCTTCCTCTCCACCATTTGGGTCTCTCTAGACCTACCTCAGTCCTGCTGCTGCCTGCCCACATGAGCTGCCCTACCCCCAATCCTATTCTCCACTTCCTAAGGATTCAGGCTTTGGGCAATGAAACAGAGATGTCCAAAGTATTCCTGCCACCTACAGTATATTCTATATCTGGGCCTTATTCCCAACCACCTCTCAGATTATCTTTTCTTCATTTAATGGGATAGGATCATATTCCCTCGGGGCACACTTGCCTGAAATCCATGTTCTCCTGACTGTCTCCCAACCCACTTGAGTTAACACAGGATATCACCACATTTGGCTTCATGTTCAAAAAATTTTACGTATGTAGAGATTTTAGGAAGACTGTCACGGTTTGAACTGCTTGACAGAGGAAGTAGTAGTATTAGGAGGTCTTGCCTTGTTGGGGGAAGGGCATCAATTTCAGGGTGAGCTTTTTGAAGCTCTGCTCAGTGTAGAAGAGCCAGATTTCTCCTATCAGAGTTCAGATCAAGACTTAGAACTTGCAGTTCCTCCTGAGCCATGTCTGCCTAGACTTTGTCATGCTCCTGCTAACTGATAATAGACTGAACCTATGAACCTGTAAGCCAACCCCAATTAAATATTGTCCTCTTATGAGTTCTCAGTCATAATGCTTCTTCACAGCAGTAAAACCCAAACTAACACAATATAATTATTTGTGAGACCAAGTCTCTTTCTGGGCTTGTATTCAGTGATGGTCCAGGATGATAGGCCAGTGAGTTCCAGGAGTCTGCCCAGTCCCAGCATTACAGTTACAGTGTGGCTGCCTGCATGGTGGTATTGAGTAGCTGCAAATGCATGTGCAGCAGACACATCACTGAGACACACACATACTCTCTCTCTCTCCCCTCACCTTTCCTGGTCTCTTTTTTTGTGGTAATGGTTAGACCAGGTGTGAGAGCCAAACCCCAGGAGCCACACTCAAACAGACCCTCCCAACAACCTCAGTGTGAACTCAGAAGGAACAGAAGTGGTCACTGTGTATCAGGTCCTGACTCTATGGTCTTCTGCTGTCCTGACCCTGTCAATCATTTCCAGAATCCTGTATCACAGAGTAGAGAAATGGAGTAATCACTTTGACAGCTTTTCTCTTTAGAGCCTGTGCAGGAAGTGGAAGACACATTCCAGAATCTCTACCAATGAGTGCATGTGTGTCAAGAGTTCCCTGCCTGCTACTATTCCCTTCTTCTCCTCACTGGCATCAGTAGAAAAGTTCACTGAGAATGGAGTAGAGTCTCATTGATTCTTTATAATAATGACTATTTAATAAAATGAGATGGTATTTTGTAGTGGGAAATTGCTAAAATACAGTACCACCCCGCCAGGCCTCTGCCCCAAGTTCAGGGCAGTCTCTCTCTCCTACTCAGTACCTATTCCTTCCAGGTCTCCGGCAAAGCATGGCTCTTAAACTTGAGTAGTCAACCAAATATATTTATGGTTATGAAACTCCCAGTTACGTAATGCCAATTTACAATGATAAGGTTTTATCCCAATATTTCTAACCTCTCAGCACACCAGAAGCACATCTGACGCCATCTGGATCTGTGGGTCTTTCCTCCACTCCCTTCTGAAGCTCCCAGGCTCCCTCTCTCCCTGCCCCTCCTTCTCTTAGCTCCTCCTCCGCTCTCCCCTCCAATCACTGGCCTCTCACTGCCTCAATGTGAATGGATAGGGAATATCTTGCAACATTTCACCCTTTCTGTTTAATTTAAAAAAAAAAAAAACTTTCTCTCCAAATATAAATTGAGCACATCTATTACCATTTTGTAAATTATAAAGTATAAGATAGCCCTAAAACCCAGTCCAACAATTTTTAAAATCAAACAGAATCTCTGTCATCTATACCATCTTAAAAGRCTACAATAATTAACACCTGACTCATGTCTTGGCTATAAATTGTATGTCATCTGAAAACTATCTATTTAATCTATATCAGCCTTTTCAAAGTTAACCAGCATGGGCTGACTATGAGACTAACAGTCTTCAAGAGCATCAGAAATCTGAGAGTGACCAATACCAACTGAAAATATATAGGAAGCCCAACTCAGCTTCCAACACGTAGCCAATTGATACAAACTGCTGAAAACCTGGACAGTCCTTCCAGAATGTTGGAGCATTGGTCTTCAGCCTCCTGGCCCAGGGTCATCTGACAGACTTAGAGAACAGGAATTACCAAGGACTAGCCCCCTCTGTCTTGGCAGAAATCAAGCTGTCCCAACATGGAAAAGTGTCTTTTATCTGGACAGAGTTTGTAGATGAAGAGAGGCAATTTTTGCTTCGTGGCTGCTTCGCCACAACAGAAGCATCTCTATTGATGCTCAATTTCTTCTTTGAATCCAAGAAAGGGAAGCTGTCAGAAGTAGACTAGTCTCTACTAGTCTATAGTAACTATAATAAGAGCAAACAAGGACTGGGCCTAAGCCCTGTACTTTTAAATATTTAGTATCAATAGAAGAAATTTATTCCAATGAAAACCTTGAATATGCATCAAATAAATTCTGTACCAAATAAGAACTTATAACTTTAACTTAGTAACAATTAAAAGGATTTTTACTAAATGAAATTATTTCATATAATCAATTCTATTACCTCCCTGTAGCAAATCTGACAATTTCTACATTCCCTAGAAACACAACTTAAAAATAATAACCCTCTCCAGCCCCAAACCCAGGGAAGTGGGTCTATGACTCTTCTGTTTGTAACTTCTTCTAGATGAATATGGGTGTTGAGATATTAATAAGGGGTTGGGGAAAGGGTAGGGAAAATGGAGGAGTTGGTTGGTCTCTGATTTCTATGTCTTGACTGGATCTAGCTGAAATCCAGGACCTCAGAAGTTTAAGCAGGTCAGTTTAGCATGTTTGACGAGGAGACTCAATCTGGCTGTATTTTCTGTAATATATAAATCTCAAAACAAAATTTTGGTATCACAAAGATAGATTTTTTTTTTTTGTTTCTGTATTCTGGATTCTAGTCCTCTGGAGGTTTTCCTCTATCATTTGTGATCGAAATAGCTCTAGAAGATGTCCAGAACCTAATCACCCTTTCTAAAAACACAAAGACAAAACCTTCCCAAATTAACATGTCCTTGAGCCAGTAACCAGATAAACCTTCATTTTTTATCTCTCTCCCAGAGGAATTATATAACCACAAAACTCAATATCATGYCCATTATGAAAACCAAAACAATCTAAAACGAATGAGATAAGTTAAGATACTGTATGAGCTTCTATTTAGGCATTTACTATATTGCCAAGCAGGAAAAGACACCCAAAGTTCCACATGTGGGCCACGTTAAAAAGAATATGAGCTTCCTCTGGCTGGGTAAACAATTTTTATATCATCTTGCTGTTTGGTTCTCTGCCCAGAGTAGCTGTACTGACTTACCATCTATCTGTTGTGCTCTCTACCTGAGCCACAGACTTTTGATAATTAATACTTGTGCTAAGCAGGCAATTGTCACTACACTCCTTACTCTAGAGTCAGTGACTACTTCCCTATCCTAGTTCAACTTAAAAGAATCTAAAAATCAGTGAAATAAACTATC
>BDUI01006195.1:30349-43076 GCA_002335545.1 Apodemus speciosus
ACTAGACAAGGCTGCCCTCTCTCTCCATATCTATTAAATATAGTACTTGGTGTTCTAGCAAGAACAATTATACAACAAAAGGAGATCAAAGGGATACAAACTGGAAAGGAAGAAGTCAAATTATCACTATTTGCAGATGATATGACAGTATACTTAAGGGACCCCAAAAACTCCACCAGAGAACTCCTACAGTTGATAAATGTTTTCAGCAAAGTAGGCTGATATAAAATTAATTCAAACAAGTCAGTAGTAGCCTTCCTAAACTCAAAGGATAAACAGGCTGAGAAAGAAATTGTGGAAAAGACACCCTTCACAATAGTGACAAACAATATAAAGTATCTTGGTGTGACTCTAAACAAACAAGTAATAAATCTATATGAAAAGAGCTTCAAGTATCTGAAAAAATRAATAGAAGAATATCTCAGAAGATAGAAAGATCTCCCATGCTTGTGGATTGGCAGGATTAATAGACTAAAAATGGTCATCTTGCCAAAAGCAATCTACAGATTAAATGCAATCCCCATCAAAATTCCAACTCAGTTCTTCATAGAGTTAGAAAAAGCAATTCTCAAATTCACCTGGAATAACAAAAAACCAGGATACCTAAAACTATTCTCAACAATGAAGTAACTTCTAGGGGAATCAGTATCCTGTACCTCAAGCAGTACAACAGAACAATAGTGACAAAAACTGCATGGTATTGGAACAGTGACAGTCATGTAGATCAATGGAATAGAATTGAAGACCCAGAAAGGAGCCCACATACCTAAGGTTACTTGATATTTGACAAAGGAGTTAAAACTATCCAGTGGAAAAAAAAGATTGCCTTTTCAACAAGGTTCAACTGGAGGTTAGCATACTGAATATTGCAAATCAATCCATTCTTATCTCCATGTACTAAGCTCAAGTCCAAGTAGATCAAGGACCTCGACATGAAACCTGATACACTGAAACTAATAAAAAAGAACATGGGGAAGAGCCTTGAGCACATGGGCATAGAGGAAAATTTCCTGAACATTACACTAATAGCTTATGCTCTAAGATCAAGAATTGACAAATGGGACCTCATAAAATTGCAAAGTTTATGTAAGCAAAAGATACTGTCAATAGGACAAAATGGCAACCAACAAATTGTGAAAAGATCTTTACCAACCCTACATCTGAGAGAGGGCTAATATCCAATATATTCAAAGAACTCAAGAAGTTAGCCTCCAGAGAACCAAATAACCCTATTAAAAGTAGGGTGCAGAAAAAAATAGGGTACAGAGCTAAACATGGAACTTTCAACTGACAAATATCAAATGGCTGAGAAGCACCTAAAGAAATGTTCAACATCTTTAGTCATCAGGGAAATGCAAATCAAAACAACCCTGAGATTTCACCTCACACCAGTCAGAATGGCTAAGATCAAAAACTCAGGAGAAAACAGGTGCTGGCAAGGATGTGGAGAAAGAGGAATACTCCCTCACTGCTTCTGGGATTACAAGCTTGTAAAACCACTCTGGAAATCAGTTTGAAGGTTCCTCAGAAAGTTGGACATAGTACTACTAGAGGACCCAGCTATACTACTCCTGGCCATATACCCAGAGGATTCTCCAGCATGTAATAAGGACACATGCTCTACTATCTTCATAACATCCTTATTTATAATAGCCAGAAGCTGGAAAGAACCCAGATGTCCCTGAACAGAGGAATGCATACAGAAAAATGTGGAACATTTACACAATGGAATACTATTCAGCTATTAAAAACAACTAATTCATGAAATTCTTAGGCAAATGGATGGAACTAGAAACTATCATCCTGAGTGAGGTAACCCAATCACAAAAGAACACACATGTTATGTACTCATTGATAAGTGGATATTAGCCCAGAAGCTTGGATTAACCAAGATACAAATGAAGCTCAAGAAGAAGGAAGAACAAAGAAAGTATGGATACTCTGGTACTTCTTAGATGGGAGAACAAAATACCCACTTCAGGACTTAGAGACAAAGTGTGGAGCAGAGACTGAGAGCAAGACAATTCAGAGACTGCATCTTCTAGGGATCTATCCCAAATACAGTTAAAAAACCCAGACTCTATTGTGGATGTCAACAAGTGCTTGCTGAAAGGAACCTGGTATAGCTGTCACCTGGTAGGCTCTGCCAATGCATGAGAAATACAGAAGGGGACACTCTCAGCTAACTGTTGAACTGAATACAGGTTTCCTCAATGAAGGTGCTAGAGAAAGGGCCCAAGGAGCTGAAGGGTTTTGCAGTGCCATAGGAGGAACAATTTGAACCACTGAGCACCTCCAGGGCTTCCAGGGGTTAAAACACCAACCAAAGAATACACATTGAGGGACCCATGCATATGAGGCAGAGGTTGGCCTTGTTGGACATGAAAGGGAGGATAGGCCCTTGGTCTTGGGAAGGTTAGATGCCCCAGTATAGGGGAATGCCAGGACAGGGAAATTGGAGTTGGTGTACTGGTGAGCACGGGGAGGAGAGATAGGATAGGGGATTTTCAGGGCGGGGGGCAATCCAGGAAAGGGGAAAACATTTGAAAGGTAAATAAAGAATATATTTAATAAAAAAGTATGCCATGAACTCAATCTATTAATTTACAGTATTCATTTGTAAATAAAAGTAAATAAAACTCTCCATGGGTACAGAAGCCATATGCCATCTGGAAATACTACTCATTTTGTTTTCTGCACTGGTCATAATGCCAAATTGCTTTATTATTTTATTTTTTGCGTATGTTTTTTTAAAGATTCATTATTTTATGTATATGAGTGCTGTGTCTATATGTATGCCTGCATGCCAGAAGTCATCAGATCCCAGTATAGTTTGTTGTGAGGTGCCATTATGTTTGCTGGCAACTGAACTCAGGCCCTCTAGAAGAGCAAGCAGTGCTCTTAATCACCAAGCTATTGCCTCAGTGTCAAACTGCTTTATAATATTCAGCTTTACATCCATAGATTTGTGCTGCCCCAATCTTGGCTAGAAAATCTTCCTACTAGGGCATGGAGTGAGTGGTGTTGAGACAGATTGTTGGTTAGAATGCTGAGAATAAGCAACTGTGGGTGTTCAGCCCCCAGATAGGCTGTCTATATCAACACCTACTGAGCAATGCTCAGGGGACATATAGGAAGAAGAATGGGCAGATAAAATAAGACCTGAGAAGTTGGGTGGAGTGTTATGAACTGCTATACTATGGACATGAGACAACTGTTGTGTAGATGAACTTAGAGCATTTGTTGTTACATACACAAATTTAGCACGAGATTAAGGCACTTAAAACTTCTAGCATGGTGCTTGAACAGGCTTTGATACCCCAGCACTTCCTGATTGGCAATCAATGGTTGTCAGGGCAGGACAGTTAGATTATTTTAGTGTTACAGGTAACACTAAAATTGTACTCAGTGGTTAAATATACACACATAAATTATGATAAAAGATGGACTTGAAGTTGCAATGAATATATAATGATAGTATTGTTCTACCTCAAGACATGCCAGAGATCAGGGATGTGGAAGGTTCCCAAAAATCAGTGGGGGTGACCTTATCTGAAACTCATAGTAACAGGGATAGGAACCTGAAGAGGCCACCTCTTCAAGTAACCCAGTAGAGTGATAGGGACATCAACCCACCCCAAAATTTTCAACCCCAAATTTTTCATGCCTTGAAGAAATGCAGGGACAGGGATGGAGCAAAGCCTCGGGGAATAACCACCCAATAAATGGCCCAACTAGGGACTCATCCATGGGCAGGTACCAATCCCTAATAATATTAATGGTACTCTGTCATGCTTACAGACAGGAGCTTAGCATGTCTGTCCTCTGTGAGGATCCATGCAGCAGCTGACTCAGACAGATGCAAAGACCCAAAGCAAGCCAAACAGTGGATGGAGCTTGGAGACTCTTGTGGGAGAGGTGAGAGAAGGATTGAAGACCCTGAATGGAATAGGAAATCTAAAGCGGGACCAGCAGATATTTCAGGCTTTTACAAATTACCACAATGCTAGGGAAATACAGTTCCTTGCACTTGATGTTCATGAGAATCTTAAATGTTCCAAAGTCAAGAGTATCCGAGTTTCATGGAGGATACAGGAATTCCTGGTTTTGGAATATGCTTACTAAATGAGATTTGTGAAAAATATCACTCCTAGATTCATCTCCTAATAATTTACACATTTATATTATATAACTGTTAAATGAGTTGTGAAATGTGTTAATTTCATGCCTCACTTCTGTTACTTGTGAAATATTTGACTATCCCARTGGTATGCATAAAGTTTTTATTAAATTAAATAGAGAAATTTTGGCCAATTGACTTCTCAGATGGTCACATACATGGGGCCAATTTTTATTGTGAGAGAAGATAATCATCACACTGAGCATGCATTTAAACAAGAACGAGATTAAAGGAAGTTTCACAGCAACATATCCTCAAGTAGCAACTCAGACACAGATGTGATGAAAAGGGATTAGCACTTGTTTTTATTTGAAATTTTGCACTTCACCATCTTGAGAGCAGCTTCAACCTTTTGGGTGTCTCTGCCCTCACAGCGGATCATGTTATAATATGCAAAGAGGCGAATTTCTTCACTTTCTGACTTCATGGATGCCAGTCCAGACCAGCCAGGGTAAGGCTCATCTTCTGGATCTCCATTTTGCATCTGAGCATCAAAAAGATAGTCAACTATCAATTATATCTTACTATTTTGGAGTGCATACCTTTTCTAAATGTGATCTGAATACTTATAAAAATTTAGTATTGTTAAACTCAGCCAAGCTCATAGATTTTCATGGAAATTGGGCCAAGGTATCTAAAATCTGAAGAATTGATATACGAATTTTATGTCTTATAAACAATATTCTTACAAAAGTTGAGGAATGGACCATCAGGAATTTAATTGACTTTAGACATAGAATGAAAGTCCTAGGAAAGATCCACCATTCATTCTGTCTCTTAAATAATGTTACATGCTTTCAACAAAGGCTCTTACTTGTCATTCTTTTCTTATTAGGTTTTTATACTGAAACAGTGTCCTCTCTTATTTTCAACCAAATCAATCCTTCCCAAAATGTGCCTGTCTCAAACCTGAGACTCAGTGATGCTTGCATGGTTTAAGATGCAAATAGTCAAGGGATGACCATGATAAGATCTGCTGAAGTACCTGGGTGTTTGACTTTTGGACAACAAATGGTCCTCTCTGAATATAGATTATGGGCACTTGTTTGCTTCAGAGGTCTCTGGGATGTGACAATCTGTGTGAAACACCACACAGATAGTTGGAATTGACAACATTTCCTTAAATAGTGTGTCTGTGATATACTTCAATATCTACAAGATTTTTTTGTAAAGAGACAGGTTTTAAAATTCAGTTCTCCTTGCTCAGATCACCCTGTTTATAAAGAAAGTGAAGAAGTGTAAAGGGACTACTTACTTGACTGAGAATGCTCTTAACTCCCTCCAGGAGTCCAGTGCTCTTTGTTTCAATATCTCTGGCTTTGGAGAGGATAGTAGGAGAGACGTTTTTCAAGGAYGGCAGGTTGTTCACTAGATGTTCAAGAGGRACTTTCCAGGCTCTCAATAATTTGATTGTTAATTTCAGTAGGGCTACAGACTGAGCAACCTTATTTGAACAATCATATTAAAATAAGTGAAAAAAAAACACAGTTAAACACAGGAAGTTTTCGCTCAAAAAGGTTGAATAAACTTGCTTTGTTACTCATATGTATATTTTAAACATTATTTTGTAAGGTACATAAAGAAATGAAATGTGGCCATTGACCTTGTGTTATAGAACTTGAAGTGAATTAAATTCCAAAATGTCAGTAACATGCTTTAAAGTTTCTAGCAAAGTAGTAGCTTTCATTAAAGATATTTTCATCTTCAGCTCCATTTTCCCACTCTTCTTCCTTATTTCATTGTTATTTAAATAAAAATCGTGGAGAAACAATATTTTAGCCATTAAGCCAAACACAGAGGATGCATTCTCAGTGTAAGGATGTACAATAATTTTCAACTTAAAGTATCTTGAGTTAATTTGTGGCAGGAAATCAGAAGTGAGAAATGAAAAAATTAGGAATTAGAGAAGGCACGACATGTAGCCTTGTCAGCACATAGTAGAGATGGTTACACACTGTGTAACATCTTATAAGGATAACTATTTGTTTTTCCTTAGCTGACTTTCATGTATGACATGGGTGAAGGCAGAACAATCAGTTAGGAAACAATATTTAGGATCAGAAACAGAAATAGAACCAGAAAGAGCTTGAAAGCCAGGAAGAAATGGTAGATGCATTAATAATGTAAAGAATTGTCAACACAGAGTCTATTAACAACATAATAAATACAACCACATCGACATTCTATAAATCCATATTACTTCACATTTTGCAATGAACATCAACAATACTTTAAAATTTTTCCATGGACTTCATAGACCCTGAAGGTTCAGCATTGAAAGGGGATCCTCTGCATGATTAATTTATAGATTTGTCAATGTTTCCTTACAATTTACAAGCTACATAATAAAATTTCCTTTTGGTATTCATTTACTGTCCATTTCCTGCCAATATATTGATTAAAATAACTTTGTTGTATGACAAAAGCAGTGTATATATTTGGTGAAATAAATGCTCTGGGTGGAGACTCACATGTGTCTGCACGGTTTCACTCTCTGGTTTTGGAAGCTCAAGAGAAGACGTATGACATTTTTTGAGGTTCTTGTTAATGAGCTTCTGGCTCTGGGCATACTGCCTGTCCTGTAATGATAAAATATGTAGTTATGTGGTGACTAGAAATTGTATAAATGAGTTGAAGCATAGCATACTCCTGCTAGTGATGATGTTTCATTTAAAAAAATAAACAATTAAAGRTAAAATTAATATAATAAGGAAACGAGTCATTTAGCTACATTTTGCATTTAATCTGTAGTTCTATTTTATATTCATGTAAAATTTAAAACTAGCAAGGCTACCAAGTACCAATTCTTTTAAAGGATCATTTGTAAGAAATGTCATCCTACACAATTTACTTGCAAATACCTTGGAACCTACACAAGTTTAACTTCCTTAGTTCACTGGGAATATAGAAGGCTATTGTATTTGATTATGACAAAATGAGTCTTAAACCCTATGCAGAACATACTAGAAATAAAATTATTTTACTTATGTATGATAAAACTTAATTATTTGTTTTGTACTTCTAAATCTTTATTGTTTAAAATATCCATTATCTGAATATGTTAGTGACATATTTGGTAGTTTGAATGGATTTCTAGAATGATTCTGAATTCCTAGGAGACCCAKCAGACCATGTAAATGTCAGAAACAGTAATATGAGAGATAAATATTAGGAGTACATATGCTTTGCAAGCATTAAGCCAACATTTCACGGRCCCATTGAGGTACAGAAATCATTTTTGTTATTTCATTTACTGGAGTAAAACATGMACCAGAAAGTGTTACAGATGYCTTCGAYATGAAGGCCTGACCTATTTCTTGCCTCAGACCACCTTGTTTTAAATCTCATATCTTGAATTGTTTGAAATTACTAATATCATTAGTGAATGTGAAGATTAGATATTAAATTACTTCCCCCACCCATTATGGCCTCAATGTCTTTATTTAATGTTTGAGAGTTACTACAATGCATTTTCTTTTTCTTTCTTTCTTTTTTAATATTTTTTACTTTTTGCTGAACTTAATAGTGTTGTTTGAGAATTGTAGCCTGGTAGATATGACAAAAACATCACATAAATAACTAGTGTTTAACACAAGCTAAAAGGATTATGGCTTCAGTGTCCTACATTATATCCCTTTGGTGCATCCCATCAGTAACAAATTCAGCCCCAAATAGCTTCTTTTTATTCTTGTTCTTCTGTGTGTTAGAAGTTGTTTACATCTTTCTCATTTTCTTCAAGACTTCTTTTCTTTTCTTTGATATATTCTTTATTTACATTTCAGATGATATCCCCTTTCCTGGATCCCCCTTTCTCAAAAGTCCCATAAACTCTCTTCCCTCCCCCTGTACCCCAATCACCCATTTCCTGCTTCCCTGTCCTGGTATTGTCCTACACTGCTGAGCCTTTCCAGGACTAGGAGCCTCTCCTTCCTTCTTCTTGGGCATCATTTGATATGCAGTTTCTTTTATTAGGAAATATAGATTCACATGGTGAATAGTACGTTTGCCAACCAGATGAGCCCACCAGAAATACTGAAAGAGAATCAAACCTTTCCTCAGCCATGTCCTGCATGGATTTGCTGAACTACAACAATAATAAATTGAAATAAAGGTATAAAATCATTATATCTTGGAAAATATCTGATATTACATGAGAATGCCTGATTTTCTGGTCCTGTCATTTAGTAGCTTCTTTTCTTATCTGTGAAGCTGTATTGTTTGAAGTATGGACCATGATGATATAAACTATATTATAACCCAATCATTTCCACAGAAGAACAGTTTTCAAAACTGTGGAAGTCAGTCAATAGTACTTACAAATTCAGTGAAGAGTTCAAAAGCTTGTTTACTTATCTCTTCAGACAAACCAACAGCTCTTTCAAGCATTTCTTCAAAGGAGCCAAAGCAGAGTCCATTCCTTACTAAGCATATGGGCAGCATGGCTCCACTCTCCCACAGAAGCAGGTTGGAAACAAATAGCAGAAGCAGGGTCTCTGTTAAAGTAGAATAATGACTCTTAAGATGTAGCCATCTGAATTTATCCAGAGTGACATTGTTAATCTAACCCTTTGCTAATGCTGGCCTCCTTTATACAAATTGTTTTACTTTCTGCAAATACAGAAATTTTCCAATGTGCATATTTAATTAGAGGATTATATTTTCTCACATTCATATTTTGTAATGAGTGTCTCTTTACAGTTCCTCATAACTTCTGGTGGTGCAGCACTCTGTAATCATTTGAAGGCTAAAGTTGAAATAGTGTGTGTTCATCACTCTATTAAGATAGATCAATGTCATTTTTCTACTGATTTTTAGTAATGCCACTCGTGCATGTCACTTTCTAATTATTAGTTTCATTTGATTTGTAGCAGTGTTTTATCTATACATGAATGACCTGCATGACTGGTACCCACAGAGACCAGTAGACAGGATCAAATTTCCAGGGACTGAATATACACCCAGTTGTGATCAGTCATGTGGGTGTTGGCAGCCAAACCCAAGTTCTGTTCAAGAGAAGTCATTGTCCTCATTTCCTGATGTTGTTGCCTAATTTGTAACTTTAACTCAATGTTAAATATTAGTATTTTGAATACCTAAAGCTGTAAGAAAATTAATTTGGTTGGTTTTCATGACAAACAGGAATAAATTCATGATTGTTTGTTTACTAATACTTATGAAAGAGAGAGTGGTGTTATAAAAAGGAAGCTATAATATGGATCTTCTAGCTGTCTTTGATAAGACTATACATCTTCTTTTGTCAAAATGTTCATACATTTTTTTCTGAATTTATGACTTACATCGACTAGACTATGATGATAGAATAGACTACATGTAGACATCCTAATTTTTTTATTGTTTCTACTCTCAGTAGTTTTGAGGAGTCAACATACTATCAGTAGTGTTCTTGTCCATTACCAGAGGCTCTGTCGTAACAGGTGGTTAGCTTTCTACACAGCTACAAGTTCTCCTTGCAATGTGATAACACGGGTGTTAGAAAGTTGATTTTTATCTTCTTTCTCTGGTTTGTGTAACATAGATAAAAAAAAAATGTGTTACTAATGAGTTGTTTTGAAATGAGCTCCATTGGTGTTGTAATCAATTCTTTTTTGTAAAAAAAAACAAAAGCATTAATATATCAATGATTTCTTGTTTGAGTACTATGAATCAGCATCAATAGCTAAATGTCTACTTCAGTGACATGAGTCTGAAAAAGACTCTTGATTCTCAGAAGCTTCGATAAATGCAATTTGAAACGTATATCAGAAATTCAGATACTTAATCATATTTATACATGGAAAACACAAAAACAATATACTCTAAATAAAACTACCAAAAATACCTTGTGATATACAAGGTAAACTTCGTATCAAAAAAGTACTATGCATACCTGAAATTCTTCAGGCTGTATAGAGCCAGATCTGCTAGCTTTATCTATTATGTCTATCAAATTGTAAGTATGATTAAGTTCATTTATAGTCTTCATTCTTTAGATGTTACAAATTGTACTCACTCTTGTCTTATTCTGACTAGAAACATCAGTGTTTACAAGTTTGTCTCTTTGGGATGGATCATTCCATGGTCTGGAACTCTTATGACTCATTGTTAAACAGATTCCTTCCTGTTCTCTACCAAATGCACACAGGTACTATTACTCTTTTGCACTTTTGTCAGCTCAGGCAATGCAAAATGTCTCTAGCCATTGCCGGATGTCTCCAAATAAGAAAACGTCCATTTCAGAACTAATGATGCAACAGCTTGCTGTGCAATTGTTTTCTAGAGCAATAGTTAGGAAGTATTTCTTAGTTCTTTCTGACATTACTTTCACTTCACTGGGCAAGGTGTGAACTAATGTCCATTCACTGCATATGTGAGAACAATTGCACCCATAAAACAAACAAACAAAATACCCCCAAAAGCAACCTGCTAAAACCAGTTTCTTTGATACATAATGCAGTGTTTCATGTCAATTCGAGGAATTCTGTAGAAGAGTTATTGACAGCAGCATAATTTAATTCAAGGCARCTGAAGCTCTGAAGAGTTGCACAAAAGCTGGACACCAGAACACCATATAGGAACAATAAAACTAGCAAAAGTATACTATCCAATCCAGCCTTGTAAATCAATGCAATATGTAAGGTTGTCATTTGAAAGAATTTTAGTGATGAATTACTTACGGCAGCAAGGATGACTTATAGCTAGCTGCATCTCTGAGGAGTCCAGCAACAGCCTGGCTACAGAGTCAGGAAATCTTCCTACAACACTCCTACCTTAAGTTAATTTTCCCTCCTATATAGTGTTTCACACCACCCTCAAGGCCATATATTGCTAAGGGGCAGAAGGAAGTAATATGCAAATCCTTTGACTCTTGCCCTCAGGTGCTGTTTACAGCCCAATTGCCATGATGATTAAGCTATGTATAACTGCGTTGTTGACAATTCCAAGAATTGGTTAGGGTCTAAATTACATTGTAAAGTACAACAGTATTCTGCTCTATGAAGACATATGTGAATTTCTTATGGTGCTCAATGCTTTCATTATTTTCTTCATATTCTTAATATATTTTAGATATTATTTCTAAAACTTTCACTAAATCTTGAACCTGTCAAAAATATTATTGGAACATTGGAAACAAGGTCAAGAAGAGACACATATTCTGTGCAATTTCACCTTGTGAGTCTTTTCAAATATCTATGGAACACTGTATAATATTTGCCTTTATGTATCAGACACATAAGAGCAGTAATTTAGGATCAGATACAGATGTTTACAAAGATTTTTGGTAGGTGATCACATTTGTTATAAGAAAAAAAAAATCAAAGCCATTCTAGTTGAAGTCCATATCCCCATTCACAGACTTTCAGCCAGATTTACTATAAACATTGGTCATGTACATGGAACTAGACTTAAATAAAATCCAAACAAAAATATTTCTGCATCTATAAAAGTTATATTACTAGTGGATCTATACATCTTGCTTGGCTTGGTAATGTCATTAATTTTGTCTGAACAGATTTCTTAGTGACATTTCCTGCCAGTAGCCTGCATATTTTGATCTGGCACTATGGAAGTGAAACATCACCATTAGATTGTCTCCCTTTATCTCAGCTTGATTTATACACTCCAAGCAATCAGAACTTGTGGCTTCTCACTTTAAAGTCTCTTATATTTTAGTACCATCTACATAAAATCCACAGATGATGGTTTATTACCTGGATGGTCAATAGGGCCTCACTATTGTATATCTCATAAGAACCTAGTAACTGGACCTTGGGATATTTCGGTARTCTTGTAGTTTTAGCTTACACTTCTTCCAAGAATGGCAAGTTACTGTCTTTACATTAACTTCTGTCTATGCTTGAAGATGGCTTGAAAATCTGTGCAATATTAGATGGTATCTTTGTCCAGTGAAACCCTTATAGGTGGTTATCACAGCCATCAAGAGTTCAGTTTTCTCTGTCACAAACAAGTGCAAGTGGATTGAATCAAGCATACATTGCAATCATTTAAAATAACACAGTTATTTTATTATATTATATAATGAAAAGACCCAATTAATTTTTTGTGTTGTTTCCTCCAAAGAGTAAAATTGTGGACAGTAAGGTAAACCTCAGGCAGTGCCTTATATAGTTATAGATAATATATCATTCTCACCTTTAATAGTCACTGTCAACTTCACAGGCTCAAGAATGACTGCAGAGCTGTGTGGGACAGTGCTATATTAAAGCTTCTGCCATGACTGAACAGCATTACACATACGGCATGGATTCATAGGGATTTAAAGTTACAAGATTTAGACTTTTCTCAAGATTCCTGAGAGTTTAAAAGACGAGTGTATAGCATGTTTGTTGTCCCCTTTATGAAGGCAAAATGGTGGAGAGGAAGTTTAACTTGCACTATAGATTTCAGGATATTGGAGATGGGAAGCACATGTAATTTTTCTCTTAGCAATGATAGAAAAGAAACTAGGGAAGACCCTAGAGGACATTGGCTCAGGGGAAAAGTTCCTGAACAGAACACCAATAGCTTATACCCTAAGATCAAGAATAG
>BDUI01006196.1:0-14468 GCA_002335545.1 Apodemus speciosus
CTTATGCTCTAAGATCAAGAATTGACAAATGGGACCTCATAAAATTACAAAGTTTCTGTAAGGCAAAGGACACTGTCAAAAGGACAAAACAGCAACAAATAATTGGGAAGACATCTTCACCAACCCTACATCTGACAGAGAGCTAATATCCAGCTCATTCGTTTTTATCCCATGCAATTATTATGTACCATTTTCATATAATGGGGGTGAAAAAGAATTACTGCAAAGTAGTGCTACATAAATATCATAGGATATGATGCTCACTTCCTACCATTGACCCCTCTCTGAATATATATCTGCAATTATTCCTATTTCATTAATTAGTGATTGTGTTGCCCTCYGATGTATAACAGGTATTTCATCATTTGGATAAGACTGCTATCAACGTTTTTAAAGGGGTCAATTATCAACAACGTGGTTTACAGCCCTGAAATTTCCCACTGTGGGTCTTCTTCCATAAGTGGCAGTTGGAAAGCCCTCAGGGTTAAATAATTCACATCTGYTCCCATCACTTCCCAAGACCTCAGCCATTTTCCCCTCCAAAGAAATGTCAGACACTGCCAAATTAACAGTCTCAGAAACGCCCTGGGAATAGTAATTTTAAGAAGCTTTTAATATCCTTTCTTTAACATTTTCAATAACCATTCTTATTCATCCAGGGCCATTGTTAATTCACAAGATTAAAACTTACTAACTAATGGGAATTGTATGAAATGAGTATCCAAACAATATAATTTTGATACCTTGTAGTAAGCCAAGGATAATAATAAATATTAGAATTAGAGTCAGCATGCAAGAGCCAGTCTCTGCACAGACTCACAAAGGTGAACCTAACTCTGTCAGAATGACAATAAATGGTTGTACCGTCCTTATCCTGATCTAGAAGTGTCTTCTCYCCGCACCCCATTACTGTTATCATGCCTTACTAATGTTAGAAGGGAAACCTCTTTAGGGGTGCTCTTGTTTACCTGAAAAAAAATGTAAAAACATATTCAAGAACAGCACAATATCATTTACTCAGAATCCACTTTTCATGAGTCCATGGCCTAAAATGAAAACACGGATGCATATGTACACATGCATGCAGCTACAAGATGTATCACTACATGAATAAATTTCTACCAGGAGTCAGTAAAAGTAAGCATACATGTACCTACCTATTTTATGAATGCAGAAGCATCATGTTTCTCGACTTTTCTATGTGGTTCTAAGATGACCTTTCTGGTCTTTTTATTAGATATATTCTTTACTTATATTTCAAATGTTGTTCCCCTTTCCTGGTCCCCCCTCCGAAAATCCCATAAGCCATCTCCCCTCCCCCGTTCCCCAATCAACCCTTTCCTGCTTGCTTCCCTGTCATGATATTCAGCTACACTGTGGGCTTCGAGCCTTTCCAAGACCAAGGGTCTCTCCTCCCTTTGATGTCCAACAAGGCCATCCTCTGCTGCCTATGTGTCTGGAGCCATAGGTAACCCCATGAGTACTCTTTTGTTGATGGTTTTGTCCCTGGGAGCTCTGGGAGTACTGGGTGGCTCATATTGTTGTTCCTCCTATGGTGCTGCGAACCCCTTCAGCTCCTTGGGTCCTTTCTCTAGCTCCTCCTTTCTTCTACCAGCACAGCATCATTAGTGCCCAAAGCAGAAGCAACAACAAAGTTCTCAGGAAGACTCTGAAGACTCACATTTTTATAAACACATACACACACACACATACATACACTCACACACCTGTGTGTGTGTATGTGTGTGTGTGTGTGTGTGTGTGTGTGTGTGTGTGTACTGCTCAGCACCTGTTTACAGGTACTTACATGGTTCAGAAGGAGGTGTTATAACCCCAAGAGCAGGGTTGTTAGACACCCAAAGTAGGTGCTGGGAACTCAACTTAGGTCCTCTGAAAAATGCAAGTAGTTCCAACCTAAGTACAGAGTCATCACTCTAGACTCTGTTTTTCTTTTATTATGTGATTTTTGCCATTTATTAATATTTCTCAATAAAGAGAAAATCCTAGCAAGAATATTTATGTGATGGTTCCCAACCAGCTAAACTGATGTATTCTATTAGTCAAATCCTGTCGTGATAGAAGCAAATTCAGTGAAAGTTCCCATGAAACACAAATACTCCATCAGATTAATCTTTATTTCTGAAAATATTTCAACAAAATGTAAGTACAACAATCAGACTCCTCAGAGTTCATTGTGCCAGGACCTGAATTGCTATGAGTCTATAAATATCCTTATTCATAAAACCTATTCATAAGTAATCACCTGTTTTCAATATTGATGGTTTTTCTATCAGGAATAGATGACACTGAAATTATTATTCTCTTTGTGTGTTACTAAAGCTCACAAAATTCATTGTTTTTAATCAAGCCATTTCACTTTCCAATTCACAGCCTCTTATTTGCTGTTAGTCATTAGTATAAATTAGGATAGGTCTACAATTGTAATGACCCATGCCTTATTAACCTCCTTCCTTTAGCAGCCACAGTGATTTAAGAGATATCAGTTCAGCCTACACAGCCTGCAAAATTAACATCACTCACTCTGCAAATAATCAGAAGGATTTTAAAAGGGCTTTTAACACAGAAAGAAATTATTAATCATATGAGATGATTATTAATTCATAAATTTAAAACCCATGGCAAGATATAAAATAAGACACCAATAGCAAATACCAATCACCTATCCAAGAAGATGCTTTTTCAATTGCAGTGAATAAATTCCTCTAAACATTGAATTCTAGGCATGGGAAAGAGCTAGTAATAGGTTTTAAATGGAGGCAGCATGACTTAATGGACTAAGCTCCAGGACTTAATGGAATCAAGGGGTGAATTTTAAAATCTGCTCTGCCACTAACAGGTTGTATAAAGTTTAGGAGTTGCTTAAACTTTTAGTGCTTTCAGGCTTGTTACTTCCAGTCAGTGGCATCTGAAGTACTGTCACCCAAAGCCTGACTTATAGTCAGTTAAGAATTTACAAGAGCATCTGTCTCATTCTAGACATAGCCATGTGTATAGTTTCACAGTCACTTTTTTTTTCTTTTTACCTATTGGCTTATTGTAAATACTGCTGAAAATGAGAGTTGTGGTATCACTCTTCTGACCATCCTGATGGCACCTCCATAGACATACCACATCTGGTGAAAAGGTGACAATTCTCAGTCTTCATCTTTTCAAGTACTGGTTGCCTGTGCAGTTCTATTGAAAATGGCTCAAAAATGGCTATGGCATAAAGCTTCGATAAAATTATATGCAGCAGCATCATGTAATCACAGTTGTTTTGCTGTTCATAATTTCTATATGTTCTGACGAATGTAATTAGCAAAAGCAAGTTTTAAAATCCTGTCCATGGATGTATGCTACTTTGTTTTAATAATAATAATAATTAATATAGCAATAATAATATAAAGAATATAATAATTAAAGTATATAATAATGCTAATTAATGTTATTGTTATTAGCATTTATTATTGTTGTTGTTATTGTTACTAGTGTAGGCTATGCATGTCTTGTCATGGTCATAAGACTTTGTGGAGTTGGCATTCTTTCCTCACCATGTATTGAAGGGGTTTATATGTTGTTGAGGGCCTTTTACCCAAGGCAACTGAGCTATCACTCTGACTCTGGATACTGATGTTACCATATGTTAGAAACAAGAAGGATGCCCTAGTTAAGTTTATGCTACCTATGACAGCGGACATTTTCCTCCTGTCAGAACTTATCTTAAACCAAATGAGCGGAAGATGGGACTTTCCGAAACAAAGTGTGGTTATGGGATAGAGACCTCTCCTTCTTTATGTATAATTAGTTCCAAATCAAATATCCATTGTGGTGCCTATGCCCCTTCTTGTGCTGTACCTCACCTGCTGGAGTATAAAATCTCTAGGGAAGGACCATGTGCTGGCTGGCTTAAACAATCTATTCTTCATTCTGTTAGAAAATTGGTGATATAGAAGTGAGTAATTTTTTCCTTCTGATTGAGATACTAAAACCAGACTTGCTTCTTCAAGCTCCTACTGTCTTGACTCCACTACCACAATTCTTTCTTTTTTTTTTTATTGGATATATTCTTTATTTACATTTCATTTCCCTTTTTCTGGTTTCCCCACACCCCAGATGTCCCATATGTCTTTTTCCCTTCCCCRGTTCCCCCATTCACCCCTTYCCACTTCCCTGTTCTGGTATTACCCTGCACTGCTGCATTGGGCCTTTCCAGAACCTGGGTCCACTTTTTCCTTCTTGTCGGACATCATTTGGTAGGTGGATTGTGTCTATGGTGTTCCAAGATTCTAAGCTAATATCCACTTATCAGTGAGTGCATGCCTTGGGTGTTCTTTTGAGACTGGGTTACTTCACTCAGTATGATGCTCTCCAGCTCCATCCATTTCTCTAAGAATTTCATGAATTCATTGTTTCTAATGGCTGAATAGTACKCCATCGTGTATATATACCACATTTTCTGTATCCATTCCTCCGTTGAGGGACACGGCTGGAGAGATGGCTCAGCGTTTAAGCGTACTGACTGCCACAATTCTTTCTAACGTATGTTACTTTTGTCAAAGTAGTTTATCACAGCAACAGTAAAATTAATATAGTACAAATGACTACTAGTAGTTATTCAGTGCTTGTGGTGGTTTGAATAAAAATGGACTTCATGGGCTCACATATTTAAATGCTTAGTCATGAGGGAGTGGCACTGTTTGAAATAATTAATGGGTGTGACCTTGTTATAGGAAGTGTGTCACTGAGGGAAGAGCTTTGAGGTTTTAAAGCCCATACCAAACCCAATGTCTTCCTCTCTGCATCTGAGTAATGCTGTAGCTCTCAAATCCTTCTCTAGCTCCATGCCTGCAACGATTGCTGACATGATTTCCACCATGATGGCAAGAGACTAAAATCTCTGGGTTGTAAGCCAGCACCCAATTAACAGATCAAGGCAATAAGAGTTGCCTTGATCATGGCAAAACAGTGCATGCTATCTTAGCAAAGATCATAGATCCCTATCACATTAAACACAAAGAGATAACCAGGGCCCTTTCACAATATAAACAGAAAACTCAGACATAATCTCTTTCCATATCCGACAGGAGTAGCTGAAGCTATTTATTTCATTTAAACCCAAAGGCTTTGTTAATTTTATGTAGTCAATGGAATTATTTTGAAAGGATAATCTCACTACTTAAGATGCATCTCAACTTTCTAGTTCTGAAAGAAGCCAAGGTGTGGGTTAAGAATCAAGAGTTCATTTGACCGTATAATCCCTGACATCTATTAAAACAGATTACATAAATTGTGCTCAATAAGACAAAGTTTTACCATTATTTGATTTGTAACAACAATACATGTTCACCCTTGAAAACACAAAAAAGATGGTCTTGGTGCTAGCAGTATTAAGTGCAGATACCATAGCTAATCCTTTGAAAGAAATTCAAACTGTTAAAAAAAAAAGACTCTTGTGGAAGGTACAGAGCTAGAGGAAATTGCTAAGGAAAAAGAAAAAAATGCTGCCCAAATAGTCTCATAATCAAACATTTAATTAAAGTAAGATAGTTGTGAGTCTAGAAACTGGTTCAAAAAAATGGAGAAGAAAAATAAAGATACAAAGTCATAATTATCATAACAAAAAGCATTTTATTTAATTCTTAAAGTAAAACATCAATCATATTTTATGTTTACTRGATCATGAGAAAAAATTTATATCAAACCAATTATTTTAATTAAAATTTCAACCTGTATCTAGTTGATGTTCTTGTTAAATTAGCAGCGTTCTGTGTCATTTTCAGAAATGAAGCTCAAAGGAAGCTTATGACTATTATGAAATTATGATTGGCATTAGTTAAAGATTTCCTCTCTGGGCACAAGCCCTGCAACTTTCATTCATTAATAAACTTTGCCTTTGTCATTTTCGTATGGGAAAAATGAAGAAGTGAAAGTTTTTGCAGGTTTATATAATACAAATTGTCATTTGTAATCCAAAAGAAAAATTTCATATAAAAGGAAAATAAAGCTTAGAAAACAAGCAGGGATCAGATCAACAAATGGTTGAAGCGCAAGGATGCCTTTCCTCATAGATGAAGCTTTTACTGGTCCTTTGTACACAGCCAGGGAAGGAAGGGTGGAACATCTCACAGACTGAATTGTTGGAAATTTTCTTGGAACACCCAGGTTAAGGTGAAATAACTGAGAAAGTCCAGAGTTAAACTTGATCTTTGTCATAGAGCATCAACAAGACTGTGCTTTACAAAAAGTAAGTTTTTCCTTCAAGTCTTTGGGAAAATACCTCAAAGGATTTTAAGCAAGATTTGGGTTGAGGAGATGCCCTCTCTATAGATAACAGAGCATGGCACAAAGTGGGGCTGCATAGATGTGAAATTTCCACATGTTCCTTGTTGATACAACAGGGTAGAGGTGATCACCTAAACGAGGAGGAAGAGAACAAGTTGACCTAATGAATTTAGATGGAAATCGTTGTCTCCAATACACAATCTAAAGGAAAGAAAAGAAATTATGAGACTGAGAGACAGCCCCGGAATATCAATAAATAAGAAAGAGAAGCAAAGAGTGGTGGAAAGGGACAGAGAGAYAGAGAGAAAGAAAGCTTAAGGAAGAACAAACTTCAAAGGAAAAAAGATATATCAAGTAAGGTTATTAAAAAGGCAAATGTTTTAGCAAATAAGGGAGCAATTACAGTTCTGCTTCAAGGGCAAGATACAGTTTATAACTATTAAAGGGAGCCAAGGGTTTTGCTCAGAGGTTCAAAACTATGAAAAGTAGAGGAAAAGAGACAACAGAGCAGAGAGAAAAGAAAGGCAATACAGGAATGAAGGGGATAAATAAGCCATTTGCCAACTGCTTCAGAGCTTACATGGCTGTGGTTTCTTTTTTCAATTATCCAAATATCTACCTTTCCTATTATTTACATGTCTTTAAGGAATCATGGCCATTTTTACCGTCTGTTTTTGTCATTCATTTCCCTACCTTCCTGTCCCACTAAAATCTTTCCTTCCAACCAGTGTCCTTCACACACCCATGTCTTTATTTGGTATACAACCAGTTGAGTTTGGTTGGAGCTAAACGCATGAGTGTGGGTGGGTAGGTGCTTACTTACTGAAGTGTGGGCAACTTATCAGTGCTTTCACCACAGAAAATTATGCACCCTTCTTCAGGCAAACTTTAACTGCCACACCAGTTCCTTAGAGAGGAGTGCTGAATTGTTCATGATAAATGTTGACAGGCCCAATCTTGGGTGGGTCTTGGGCAGATAACCATACAGATGACATGAAACATGAGTTCAAGGGTGCAAAAGCTGTGCCCTTTCTATTTGATCCTCTGGCTTTACAAACCCTCCTCTGCTGTGTTCCCTAAGACTTAGAAGGGCTGATAGGCCATATAGAGCAGAGTGTTCCCCAATCACTTACACTGAGCATTTTAGCTAGTTGTGGATGTCTACATTAATATTAACCAAAGTCTGTGATGYCTGTTTGTTTGTTATTTATGATTGATGATTGACAGGTAAGTGATTTGTTGTTATTTTCCTAGACTATATAATTGATGTGGGCACTTAGATCATGGAAAATGACTCTAGATGCTAATTAGATACACTCTTTGGGATGCCAAGTAGGAGCTTTTTTAAAAAAAAAAGTCAACATAAAGCACAATGAAGAACAAGTAAAAGATGTATCCTCTCTGGAGTTTTTACTGAATAGTTAACATCTCTTCCCAGTTTGGCCTACTCTGCATTCATAAATTCCTATTCTCTTTATCTCCATTCCAGAATATTTAAGAATATTTATTGGCTCCCAGCTCCAGTAACTGTTCACAAGACCTATTATAATCTTGAAATATGGTACAAGATGGAGTTACTAAAGCCTTTGAGGGAAGCTCGTTGTTTAGAGGTTTCTTGACTATTCTCTATCATGGTTTGCCCTAAAATTCACAGCTGGCTTAGCACCCACTGTGTCTTCTTTCTGTAGAGAGGGTGCTATCTTTTATTAGGTTCTATCCTCTGCAACAAGGCTTGAAAATTGATTCTACATTAAAAGATAGGGAGAATGTGACCCTATTTTCTGAGTTTCCTGTCTCTGATGAATCAAAAACACATGCTGGGGTGTTTTCAATGCACAAAATACTTACTTTATATACTTTTCTATTTTCCTTGCGCATTATGGTAGTATGTAAATATTAAGAAATATATTTGAGAATTCTAAAGCATATAATTTTAAGATACTAATCAATTTCCTTCCACTCCCACGTCTCTGATATTGTCGGCCTGGATGGTGTGGTCTATGCAATTGAGTTCTCCCACCGCTCTGTCCATGACCTCATCAACTTSACCAAGATGAGGACCAACATTATTCCTGTAATTGAAGGTGCTTGGCACCCACAAAAATACCACATGCTTATTGCAATGGTGGATGTCACCTTTGCTGATGTGGCCCAGCCAGACTGAACCCGGATTGTGGCCCTGAATGCCCACACCTTCCTGTGGAATGGAGGACACTTTGTGATTTCCATTAAGGCCAACTGCATTGACTCCACAGCCTCAGTAGAAGCTGTGTTGGCATCTGAAGTGAAGAAGATGCCGCAGGAGAATATGGAAACCCAGGAGCAGCTGACCCTAGAGCCTTAGGAACAAGACTGTGCTGTGGTTGCATGTGTGCACAGGCCGCATCCCAAGGTGAAGAACTGAAACTCAGAAACTCAGAACTGTCTGGATCGAAGAACCATGTGCTGCTATTATTTCATGTGTGGTTTTTGATTTTTTTGCAGGGGTGGGGGGGAGTTGTTTGGTTTTTCTACTAAATGACTCATCTCTCTCCACAAGGGCCGAGAAGTGGAGAAATTCATATTATCTGTACGAACACAGTTTTTAAATGCAAAAAAAAAGTTATATGAAAAGAAAACTATGCTGGGGTCAGTGATCATATTCCTTTGGAGACATAGACAAATTGTCTTCTCAGTGACAGACCAAAGAATAGACATGACTTGTGCTGGCTAATTTTAAATCAAATTGGGAAATTATAGAGTCATTGGGTAGAATGAATGCAAATAGAGAAAATGCCTCTACTAGATTGGTCTGTGGGCAAACCAGTGGGGCATTTAACCGACTAAAGATTGATATAAGAAGTGTCAGCTCACTGAAGTGTTCCCATTTCTAAGCTGGTGTTTTGAGTCCTATAAGAAAGCAGGCTAAAAAAAAAAAAAACTACAAAAAGCCAGAAGGCAGCATTCCTACATGGTTTCTGTTCAAGTTCCTTCCTTTGGATTCCTGCTTTGAGTTTCCATCCTTATTTCCTTCTACAGGGGACTATGGTGTGTAAGTGAAATGAACCCTTTCCACTCTACATTTCTTTTGGTCATAGTGTTTTCTCACATCAGCAGACACCAAAATATGATTTGGTGGAGTAATGTCTCTTAATGGAGTTATTTACAAGGGTATGGAGTAGAAATTACTTATAGGAGCAGAAATGACTCAAAGACACAGTTACTGCTGAATAACTAAAAGCCACCCCAGGTAACAGCTTGTGAGTGCTGGGAACATGAAGGACACTATTACACCTGCAGGTAGCTGAGCAGGTTACAGAGTGTCCAGATGTTTTTGCTTATGTTTATGTTTATGTTTATGTTTATGTTTATGTTTATGTTTTTTTTTAGTTTGACCTCTTCTGGAGAGTTCAGCTACTCTCTTGACTCTTCTGCTTCTTCTAGATAGCTCTGATGGTTCCAGAATCTTTCTGCTTTCTTTACTGCTTATGCATGATTAGAGATGGAGGGGCCTTGTGAAATTGGTCAATTTCAATGACTTCTGAAATCCAGGTGTTGTTTTATCTTGAACCTAAAGAGCTCCTTTGCAAGATACAATATGTCACCCCCTGTTAGAAAATCCTGCTGTTTGATATCCACTCTAAAATACTATGTGTTAACAAGTTTTTCTTTAGGACAAAGGGTTTTATTTCATTTAATCTCAGAGGAGACTATTACATAACAGTTCCAGTCATTACATTTTATTTACTTAATACTACTATAATAGTAGTAATATTTACCATTATTGGGTTTTTAACATCAACATTTGTTTTGCATGTGACAAAAGAAAAATAGAGAAAGAGGTGCATTTCACAGATGACTTTTCAAAGCCATATTTGCTCTGTTTAGACTGCACAGCTCTACACAAGTGATATGAAGAAATGATTAAAGAGAGACAGATATAAAGGCATGTATGGTAACTGATGAATACAGCATGAGATCCAAGCTCCAACACAGAATGTAATGGTGATATTTTATGGGATTACTTTTCTATCTTGTCTTATTACTAGAACATCCCAACTAATCTAGGGATAGAAGAACAAACTGACTAGAAAAAGCTTCACTTAAGTCCTCTCTGTTATGTTAGAATGGAGCATGTGAAGAAAAAAGTGACACAAATATTTCTCCAAGTTTGTTTTGTAAAGTGTAGGATGTTCATGAGACAAGTTTCTAGATTTTCACACAAGTTGATTATGAAGACCATGAGAAGTTTTATGATACAAAGGTGCAGTTAATCTAGACTTGTGTTGGTCAGAATTATTAAAATCCATGAAACATTCACTAAAATATATCTATTAATACAATCTCTACTGTGAAATGACATCCTAAATCAAATCATTTTTGAATTATTTTTATAAGCTATCACTTGTATTTTTAATGCGCAAGAGTACATAATCTGTTTTTGGTATGCTTGTGATCACTCTACATATACATGTGCTTCATAATACAATGTCACAAAAATATTTCCCCATTTCATCAGAAAATCTTCAGTGCATGTTAAAGTAGGTATTTATTATCCCATTAGTAAATTGCCACAAGGCTAGTAAACTCTAAGCAGAAAAAATATCCAGACATATATCATCTAATGTTTTTGCTTACATGTTCATCAAACTACATTATAACAGGGTAGGATAGATTCTATTTATAATGTCTTTATTTTTGTTGAAAATAGAATCTTCTCTTATATATTATATCCAGATCACAGTTTATCCTCTCTGCACTCCACCCAGCTCTCTTCCCCAGATCCATTCTCCCCTTTGTCCCCTTCAGAAAAAAGCAGGCCTCCAAAAGTCAATAACCAAACATGAGAAAACAAGATACAGTATGCCAAGGCAAAAGCCTTCATATCGAGGTTGGGAAAGGCAACCCAAATAGCAGGGGGAAGCCCCAAGAGCAGTCAAAAGAGTCAGAGATATAACCACTCCCACCATTAGGTATCCCACAAAGCACCATGCTAATAGCCATAATATATGCAGGGTACCTGGTGCAAACCTATGCATGGACCATACTTGCAGTGTCAGTCTCTGTGAGCACTTATGAACACTGCCCATTTGATTAGATGGCCAATGTTCTCTACTGGTGTCCTCTGTTCCCTCTGACTTGTACAAAGTTTTAATCCTTCTCTAGAGGGTTTATCTCTTCCTAGGCTATAAGTCTCTGAAAATGCTCCCATTGGCTGCCAGAGGAAGCCAATGGATGATGACTAGACAAAGCACTAATCTATGAGTACGGGAAATGCTTGTTAGCAATCGTTTCTGTGTGTGTGTGTGTGTGTGTGTGTGTGTGTGTGTGTGTGTGTGTGTGTGTGTGTGTGTGCTAGCCATGTTTGATTCTATCCTAGGTCTTTAGGCTATCCAGTCTCCCATTCCTGGCCATCCAGGAAGTGTAGAACATAGTCTCTCTCTTGTGACATGGCCCTAAAGTTTAAAACAGACAATCATTGGCTGGATTTCCACAAGTTCTGTTGCCATTGCCCTAGCATTTCCTGCAGGCAGGACAGATTGTATATGGAAGGTTTTTTGACTGGGTTGGTATACCTTTTGTATTTTTCAGAGCACCTTCCTGTGCCAAAGTGATTAGAACACAGGGGTGAAGACTCCATGAAGGGATCAGATCAGCCTCTCTTTGATCAATGAGTTTTGTGGATGTTGTTCTTGACAATGGGCCTATAGGTTTTGGAGAGTGACCTTCTGCCCAGCTGCAGCCTGGGTTGTATAGGGGTCTCCATAGGATGACAACAATTCTATTGAATACAGCTCAGTTCTGTAATGGAAGCCTTGCCTGGCCACCAAAGATGGCTAGTTTAGACTCCATATATGACAATACTAATAGTCCTTCCTTGGGCCACCCTAATAGATTCCAGGAATGTTTCCAGACAGATCCCAAATGCCCTCACAGTCCAACTATCTTTCCCTCAATCCTCCCCTGATACCTCTCACTCTCATCCACACCTGCCCAAGTCCACCCACAAAACCCATTCTTTTTCTCTTTTCCAGGAAGATCCATGCATCCCACTCTAGAACCCTCCGTTTTATCTAACTTCTTGAGGTCTATGGATTATAGCTTGAAAAATCGACTTAAGAGCTAATATTCACTTCTAAGTGAATGCATTCTATATTTTTCTTTCTGGGTATAGGTTGGTTACCTCGCTCAGAAACACTTAGTCTGATACCGCTAGATTTTTCTAGTGTTTTCTATTTGCCTGCAAATTTCAAGATGCCATATTTTACAGCTGAGTAATACATTTTTCAGAATAGCTAAGATCAATAACATAAGTGACAGTTCATGTTAGCAAGGATGTGAAGAAAGAGGAACATGACTCCAGTGTGGGCTGGAGTGAAAATATGTACCCCCTCCAGAGAAATCATTATGGAAGTTCCTCAGAAAATTTGGAGTTGATCTACCCCAAGACCCATTATGTCATTCCTGGAAATATATATCCAAAGGATGCTACCACAAGGACACTTGTTCAATTATGTTTATTTCAGCTTAATTAAGAATAGGAAGAAACTGGCAATGACCTAGATGTTCACTATTTGAAGGATGGATGAAGAAAATATGGTTTATTTTTCACAATGTAGTATTTACAAATTCTTAAAAGACCTTTAAGTGGAAACTAGAAAGACTATAGCCAACATATGACATTTTCGCTGTAGTCACACTTATTAGAGAAAGACTGAAAGACACTGAAGAAGGTGATATTCAAGACTAGAAATATAATAAGGTAAAAAATGTGGGTCTAGAGATGAGAAATAGGCATCAGCAGATGAAAATAGTGGTCTGACCGACTGATACTGTTGCTCCCTCCAGTGGGCTGCAAACCCCCTCAGATCCTTTAGTCCCTTCTCCAACTCCTCCATCCTAGACCAAGAGCTCAGTCTAAGAGTTGGTTGCAAACTTCTGCCTCTGTCTTTGTCAGGCTCTGGAGGAACCTCTCAGGAGACAGCCATATAAGTCTCCTGAAACAAGCACTTCCCAGCATCTGGGGTTGATGACTGTATATGGGATGGATCCACAGGTAGAAAAATCTCTGGATGGCCTTTCCTTTAGCTTCTGCTCCACACTTTGTCTCCTTATTTCCTCCTGTGAGTATGTTGCTCCCCTTTCTAAGGAGCACTGAAGCATCCACCCTTTGGTCTTCCTTCTTCTTGGGGGCTTCATATGGTCTGTGAATTTTATCTTGACTATTACAAGCTTTTGGGCTAATATCCAATTATCAGTGAGTGCATACCATGTGTGTTCTTTTGTGACTAGGTTACCTCACTCAGGATGATACTTTTAAGTTCCATCCATTAGCCTGTGAATTTTATGAAGTTTTTAACAGCTGAGTAGTATTCCATTTTGAAAATATAACACATTTTCTGTATCCATTCCTCTGTTGAGGGACATCTGAGTTGTTTCCAGCTTCTGGCTATTATAAGTATGACTGCTATGAACATAGTGGAGCATGTGTCCTTATTACATGTTGGGGTATCTTCTGGGTAAATGCCCAGGAGTGGTGTAGGTGGTTATATAATCGGGTAGTACTATGTCCAATTTTCTGAGAAACCACCAGACTGATTTCCAGAGTGATTGTACTAGCTCCTGGTGACTGGACCACCAACCAAAGAGTACATATGGAGGGACCATGTCTCTGGCTGCATATGTGGCAGAGGATGGCCTTGTTGGACATCAGTGGGAGGCGAGGCCCATAGTCCTGTGGGAGTTTGATGCTCCAGTATAGGAGAAAGTCAGGGTGAGAAGGTGGGAGTGGGTAGGTGGGTGGGTGGAGGAGAACCCTTATAAAGTGGAAGGGATGGGGGTTCCAGAGGGGAGACCTGAAACGTGGATAACATTTGAAATGTAAATGAAGAAAATATCCAATGAAAGAATAAAATAGTGGTCCCAGAGTAACAAATTAAAGTAGTTCAGAAAAGTCGATAACCAGGTACATTATCAAGGGTTCGAAATATAACCACAAATTGTTATATTCTGGATAAAGTAAAGCAGAATGCATATTGGCTTAGCAATGTGGGAGAAAGCAATGAAAAACACAGAACAAGGAAGAAAGGTATCAGTGCTGCAGTGGAAATAGCATCCTGCAAATGTCTTTAGTTTAAGAGAGAGAGAGAGAGAGAGAGAGAGAGAGAGAGAGAGAGAGAGAGAGGGAGAGGGAGAGACTTAGGGGA
>BDUI01006199.1:69431-81627 GCA_002335545.1 Apodemus speciosus
TCAGTGGTAAAGCATTTGACTAGCAAGCATGATGCCGAAAGTTCAATCCTCAATACTAACAAAACACAGAAGAAAAGTCTAGCTTGGTGAGAGCAAAACCTGTAATGGAGCATCTGGGAGTCTAAAATTGAAGGTTACCCAAGGAAAAATAAATCTTTGAGCTGAGAACATGCCTATAATCCCTAGCAGTTGGAAGATGGAGTTCAAGGCCAGCCAGAGCTGCCAAAGAGCCAGTTAACAACAAAAGAAGGAAAAACACACACAAACGAAAAAAGCAAAAGCTTAACCTTTTGGAATTTGACTATTAAGGCTCTTTCAAACAAAAGTAGCCGAGCTACAAGTTCACTAGATTAAGTGGAACATTAGAAAAATAGAGTAAAGAACATACATTTTATCATTCTAATTTTATTCAATATTTACAGAATTAAATTATCAATCAAATTAAAAATAGCTTTAAAAGCCAGATAAGGTAGTATATATACTTGAAAATCCAGTACTCAGTGSCCAAAAGTTCCAGGCCAGCCTCGACTATAAGGACACCCTATAACTAAATAAATRAAATAAATAGTAAAACCTCACTGATCCCCTTTTAGAGTTTTTCCCATACAACTGCCAACTGCCCAAACAAAAAGACCCAAATTTATAACTGTGTTCTGTTTTAAGAAGAAAGCAGATATGGGATATAGTAGAAAAGCTTAAAACAATGAACTGGTTTATAGCAACAGTAAAACATAAAAACACCTGAATATTGAGTTTTGCCATTCTACCTGGGAGATATATATATATTTCTTTATATCCAGAAACAACAAACATAATCTCTATTAAGTCCCTTTTTGCTGTAATTCTAAAAAGAAAAGAAAGAAAAAAAAAAACCCAACCAAGCAACAACAACAACAACAACAACAACACAGAATAAAGGACAGATCTAGTACCTTTAGGAACAATTATTGCCAAATAAAGTAAGTCTGGTTTTGCTAAGAAGAAATATTAAAAACAAACTAATTTACCTACTTAAAATTGTCTTATACCAAATATCATTTAAAACAGAAAGACCACAGAAAAGGTTACAATTTTATTAAACATATAAAATTTTATTAAACATAAAAATAGCTGGGCCCAAAAAATACACTGCCCAACATATTTCAATATCCTGCTTTTTTCCCAATCTTATCCTTCACATCCATCCTGACTTTTACATTATTTGGTAATACTCCTTTAAAAAAAAAAGCACTAAGAAAATAAACTAGGTTTCAGATAATACTGTAAAGATTTTTCAACTTTCTTCTCATTAATAAGTGTACCACATTACACATATTTTTCCTGTTTCCTCTAGCCTCTGCGAGCTATTTTTCACTAGCANCACATATGCCTCTAAAGTTAGCACCCAGGAGGCAGAAGCAGGAGGAGGTACCAAGTTTCAGACAGCCTAGTTTTCACAAAAGTTTCTTACATAGTCAGGGCTATATAGTGACACTCTGTCTCAATAAATAAATAAGCCAACTATTTGTTACCTACAATTACTAACCAACTACTCCAAATTTGTCAACTGATAGCTATTAAGGTCAGTATCAACACAGATTACTAATAGGGGAAAACAGTCCAGTGAAGACATCTATCTGGCAATCATCACACCAACCAAGTAAACAAACATTATCATTGGCAGTGGAATAATCGACAGAAAATGCTACCTTGTTTTTGTTTGATTTATAGACAGAATTTCGTTTTTTAAATGGAGAGAAGACTCATCAGTTAAAGAGTGAATAACTGCCCTTCCAGATAGCCAAGTTTGGTTCCTAGCATCTACATTGACTTACAACTATCTGTATCCAGCTCCAGGGGGATCAGAATCCATGGGCCTCCATGGTGCACAATGGTCTCCTACCCTCTCTGTCTCAACCTGAGTCCTGGGAACACAGGAATATGTTACCAAACATAGCTGAACTTTTGTACCAGCAAAATACCTCAAGGTAAAGGTGACTGTCACCAAGCCTTAGTTCAATCTCCAGAACTTACAGAGTGGARGGAGAAAACCTCCTTTCAAAGGTTATCCTCTGACCTCCACAAGTCCAAGCACACAAGCCCTCATATACACACTCACACTCTCACATACATCCACTTACAAGAGTATTTAAGTGACTTGTACTATATTCTACCAAGATATTTAACTTCAGAACTACCAAGATTGAGAATAGACCTAACTATAAATTCTCTGAGAAATAGAGTAAAAGATATATTAAATAGAACCATCAAAAATGCCCCCAAATCTCAAAATGATAACTGTCTTTTCAAACRGACAACATAGGTGAGAAGGTACAGTCTAACAGGCTGTTTATGAGGTAAACAAATATATAAGTAAAGGATTCAGTGTTTTACCTAGATTATATTTTGATGTTTGGTTGGTTTTAGTTTTGTCTTGTTTTTGAGATAAAGTCTCTTATAGCTCATACTGCCAACAATGACTCCAAACTTATGATCCTCTGGCCTCTAACTCCCCAAGTGCTGGTATTACTGGTCTTTAGCAGCAAAGCCTGGCTTAATCAGTGCTTAGGAACTACTCCAGGTTGGATTCCAGAGCCTTGTGCGTGCTACACAAGCACTCTTACCAACTGAGCAACATCCACAGCCCTATAAATCACATTCTTGAGGCAATGACAAATCTGAATATGGACATGTTACAAACACATCATTATTGAGCCAGGTGCACTAGAAAGAACCTAGGATCCCAGTACTTGGGAGGTAGAAGTTCAAGGTCATTATCAGCTACAGACTGGGCCAGTCTGCCCTCAAACTTGTATAAGACCCTATCTCAAAATATAATACAGAAGCCAGGARGGGTTCCATACATCTTTAATCCCAGCACTCGGAAAGCACAGGCAGGCAGACTCTGTGAGCTGGAGGTCAGCCTGATCTACCAATGGAGTTCCTAAACAGCCAGAGCTGTTATACAACAAAACAAACAATAATCCCCTCCTGCCCCCCAAATAAGGTATTACTAGATTTTGAGTGGGATAATAGTATGGTAGTTACATAAAAGCATTAATGTCATTATATAAAAGAATGTTGAAATAGTTTGGACTGAAATGCAATATGTCAACTTTCAAAGAAATGTGTATGGAGAAAGAAAATATGTCAATGTTAGAGGTATACATCAATAGTAGAGTTTGCCTAATATGAGGAAGATCCTAGCTTTTAAGCCACAGCACCACCATACACAATAAATATGTGTATGAACACATATATTCAATACTAATATATATATATATATATATCAGTACATATATGACAAAACCTGTAACCATTGCTAGATTTGGAGAAAATTATAATGGATGTTCATGAGTTTTTCCTTCAACTTTTGTTGTAAACTGTGCAGTAAAATTCAAAGGAGGAATGCCTGTTACTGATGCTGAAAAATTGCAATGAGTTCAAGGCCTGCCTGAGTTAACAGATTACCCCTACAAGTCTAGGTGTGGTGGTGTACCATCTTTACTCCTRGCACTCAACAAGGCAGAGGTAGGCTACCTCCATTAATTCAAAGCCAGCCTGGTCTACATAGTGACAACAGTCAAAATAAAAGGGGTTTGGAGAATGAAGGTTTCTAAGGTCTCATCACAGTTTTCATAAAAACATCACACACTGTGTTAAGAAGGTTTTTAACTCAGCGGTTGATTGCTTCCCTGCATGCTCAAGGCCCCGGGGTTTAATCTCTAGCTGGGGTGGAACAGGATGACCCACAACAAAAAAAAGTTCTAAAACAAAATCATGGCAATATTTCTGTCTTTACAAATTTAAATAAAACAATGAATTTCAGACACATACAATGAAACCTCAACACCACTCCTTCATCTTCAGAAAATAAAAGTGCCACCCCGGTATGARTAGAGTAAAAGAAACAGTTCACAGACATTGCATTCGTGGGAACCCTGACTTTAGATAAAATGCAAAGGCACTGCCAAGACTTCGAGTTCAATCGGTCCTCAAGCGTTTCGATCACTCTGCCCAAAGTAATTAAGTTCTAATTTACCTACACCATTAACATACTATTTTACCTCACTTGTCAACTTCCAATAATTTCTACTTTATAAGCTGGGGATTTGGGAGAAAAGATACGAGCGTATTTCATTGCTATAGCAATAAGAAATTTAGGACTTTGTAGGACCACCTTACTTTTAAAACTAAATATACTAGGATCAAGATCAAAACACATCTTTCATAAAGTCAGTTTTGTTTTTTACAATAAAGGGCAAACACTAGCCTACAAAATTTAGGATGTAAAACAGCAAAAGAACCCAACATGGAGATGCACGCCAGTATTCCCAGATAACCCTAGCACTGGAGGCCAAGGAAGCAAGCCTGTCAGAAGGTCCTGTCTAGTCAGGGCTACACAGTAAAACCCTATCCAAAGCAAACAAACAAACAAACAAACAAACAGTAAAAGGGTGAGATCTCATATCTAAAAATCCGATTTGTACTTAGATATCATTCATATCTGACCATTCAAACAGATGGTGCCTACAGTGACTAAAGCACATTTCCAGTTTTCACTTTACCAAATTCTGCAATGTTTGCTGCAATGTTCGCAAAAGCAAAAATAAAGTGTTCCTAGACGAGAGAGAAAGAAAGCGAATCCACGAAATTCCCCCAAAGCTCGGAATAGCCGTGCTCTACTTCTGGACTGCTGCTTTGCTCTCTCGGGGGCCGAATTTTCTAGATTGGTTTCGTTTTTATTTCTGGGGTCAGCGGCCTGGGGAGCAGAAGAGGGCAATACTGCCAACGCAGATACACGTTAAAATAATCTGATACTACCGGAACACTGACGTGGGATGAAGTAAACCGTCCCGACCAAAGAAACTGCAATGAGCAGGGCGAAGCAACGTCTCAGCTATTGTCTAAGTCAAATACTTATTCGTATGAACGCCACAGAAAAGCCAGAATCTGGAGACCTCAGGGGATATGCTCCCGCCTCCCGGGGTCACGACATCTCCAGGGCCCTTCCTCACGCGAACAGGACTGGAGTGCTCGCACCCACGGGGTTGGGGAGAGAAGTGGCCACGAGGCCCCACCGCTCCGTTCCTCACCTGCTCCGCGGCTGCGTCTCCTGACATGGCCTCGGGGGATTACAGCGTACACACAAGCCGGCAATGGGAAGCTAGAAAGGAAAAATTAAACTAAAGACAACCCCGCCAAAACCAGGAACGCTACCCCCTGTCCCTTACAGCCAAAGCCACCGCAAAAATCGCCACCGCCCACTCAGATATGAATTAAAATGGCTGCGCCCCAGCCGGCTGAGGGGGTGTGAGACGCTTCCGTATTCACTTCCGGGACAATGGGCGGGGCTGAGGCTCAACTCCCGGATTATTGGAGGTGCACAAGCGCAGAGCGSTCCCAGGGGGCGGGCTCAGTGCGTGAGCTAACGTCACTCCCGGAACTGATGACGCCGCTGTCTAGCTTTCTGAGGACCGCCGGAAAGAGCCAGCCCATTGGCTTGGGAGCTCCCGCGCTTCTTAGAATTTAATTACTGACTAGCAGAGCCGAGCTCCTCCCTTTTGAAGCCTGACTGCCAATCCGCGCAGTACGGGCAAACTGACCATTTTTGGGAACAACGTTCAGACTTAGTTGAATACCGCTCATGTTTAGGGGATAAGGAATCTACTAAAGCGTTCTGTACGTTTTCTTGTCTAAGAAACGAGAGGAACAAATCAAGCCTGTATTAACTTTTGCTGTCGCCGTTAACTATTAGACCCGGGATTTTAGTTTAGCGTCTCGCCACGATTTTTTGTCTGCAAAATTGCAGTGATAGTGCGGAACGAATGTTGCGTTGCATCCAGACTTTTCACCTCACTAGAGGAGTAACTGGGCAATTTGCATTATTTGCGGCTGTTTCCTTGCCTAAAGATAGGAATAGCAACAGCAGCTGCGATTTAACTAAAAAGTAAAAGCTGTCGTTTGGCTTAAGAGTAATTACGAGGTTGCTGAGCGTTGGAGGCAAAAGTCTTTAATCATAGCACTCGGGAGATAGAGGCAGGATGGATCTCTGAGTTCGAGGCCAGCATGGTCTGTAGAGCTCCAGAACAACGAGGGCCATACAGTGAGATACCTAACTTCCCCTTTTAAGCAAATAGATGCATGAATCAAATGTACACATATTGAGTCACTGCAACATTTGATAATGGTGTCTGAATATTTCAGAAGTCTTCCACAATGGGGTGTCAATCTTTTAAACTGTTGCTGATGTAACTGGCTTAAAAAATATCCACAATGAGCCAGGATGGTTCAAAGACTGAAGGTGCTTGCTGGGATGGCCTAAAAACTTGAGTTTGATCCTGGCATCCAATGACAGGATAGAACCGACTCCAGAAAATTCTTTGACCTCCACACATGCACTATGGCATGTAAACTCCTCCACTCACAAACACAGAGGCACACACAAGATAAATATATAATGCTAAAGATATCCACGAAATTAAGCCAAAAAAGGTGCAGAATATAAAATAGCTTGTGTTGTATATGCATGCATGTGTGTGTGTGTGTTCACCAAAACATTTAAAGAGGTTATTGTTAATGCCACAGATGCAAGGAGAAAGACCACCAACCCAAATCATGACCAAATTAATTAAAGCAAGGTTTTTGTTGTTGTTGTTGTTGTGTTATTGTTAATGCCACAGATGCAAGGAGAAAGACCACCAACCCAAATCATGACCAAATTAATTAAAGCAAGGTTTTTGTTGTTGTTGTTGTTGTTGTTGTTGTTTTGTTTTTTAATTCATGCACACAGGCTGTCTCTAAGGGCTGGATCCAAGAGATCAGCCTTGGATGTGGGGAAGATACAGGCTTTTATAGTCCAGGTGTAGACAGTTGCCAACAGAGGGTTTTGCAGGCAAATAGGAGAGGCTACAGAAGCAGAGTATAAACATAGCAAGTTGGTCTTAACAACCTGAAACCAAGCTGCAAGGCGGTCAGAGCAAGGTAGTCACAGGAGTTAATCACAGCAACAGGTGAGCACAATACACTTCTGACACAAAGATGTGGTCGCCAGGTGATCAGAACTACTGAAACAAAGGCGGGGCTGCTGTTTCCTGGAATAGGTCATATAGAGCCGTTAGTAGTTATGATAGGTGAGGTGTAGCCCAATCCATGAGAAACAGAGATTCAATCATAAACAGGAATAGTTTGTCTTTACTGTAAGATGGCTTTCAAGTCTAAAATGGAGGCAGGCTGGTTTATGTTATCTCTAGGTTTTATGTTACTTTTTTTTGGGGGGGGGGAGCTGTCTTTTTCTTTTTGTTGTTTTGGTTTTTGTTTTTGATTTGAGACAGAGTTTCCCTTATGTAGTCCAGGCTGGCCTCAAACTCACAGAGATCTACCTGCCTCTGCTTCCCAAGTGCTGGGACTAAAGGCATGTGCCTCCAGCACCCATCAGGTTTTGTCCATTTTTTTTTTTTTTTTACATTTATCATTTGTTTTTGTGTGTTCAGCCGGCCCATGGGGATCTGATCTCTCCTTTCAATATAAATGTCCCTAGGATGAAACTCAGGTCGTCAGTCTTGATGGCCGTCATCTTTACCCACTGAGTCCTCACTGGCCCTTTGTATTTGTTTTGAAGACAAGAGTCTCAGGTAGCTTGAACTCCTTTTTCTCTTGACTCCACCTGTAGAATAGCGGGGCTGGAGGCACACCGCTATGCCTGTTAGATCACACATGCTCTTGCTAGAGAACAAGAACCCACCGCTCCTTACTTCCTATCTAATGCCTTCATTAATCCGCTAAACTCAGATACCTCTCCCCTATAAAGTCTACATCAATAATGAGTTTCCTCTGGGTTGCTGCTGGATCGAGGTATTTGAGGCTCCTCGATGAAGGTAGTCAGCATCGTTAAAAGATCTCATTACCTGAAATCCATCTCTGCATATTTATAGAAAACCTAGAAAGAATATTATTTGAAACAATTCCTAAAGCAAAGCTGAGCATGGTAGTGCAAGTCTTTAAATCCTGGCATTTAAGAGGCAGAGTTAGAGCCAGGTAGTGGTGACACATGCCTTTAATCCAAGAACTCAGGAAGCAGAGGTAGATGGATCTCTGAGTTCAAGACCAGTCTGGTCTGCAGAGAAAGCTCCAAGACAGCCAGAAACTACATGGTGGAAGGAAGGAACCAACTCCTTCAAGAGATCTTCTGACTTCTGCATTTGAGGCGTGGCGCATGTGCAGCCACCCACTCACCTAAACAGATACACACGATAGATAGATAGATAGATAGATAGATAGATAGATAGATAGATAGATAGATAGGTGATAGACCTACCACTTGAGGAGATTAGCATTTTCGGCTTGTTTGCTTCTTATGCATATATTTACAGACATATTTGTGTGTGTTCTTTTCTTGTTTTGGGTTGGTTGGTGACTTTTTGAGACAAGGTCTCACTATGTAGCCTTGGGTGGTGTAATACAAGACTACCCTTCAAGCCAAACTGTTACCACCTGGGCCTGCTTGCAAACGATCATCACAGCTGGATCCATTGACTGTTTACCTTTGCTGGATGAAGAGTTGGGAAGGGTCTCAGGGTCCTTATTTGAGTATCCTCCCACTCCTCCCAAACTGTTGAATGAAACAGTTGAAATGCAATTCTGTCCCAATTGTATGTAACCTCTGGATCTTGAGAGAGGGATCGGAGGATACAGGAAGGGAAAGGGGTCCATCCATCTGTGTAGTCATCATCCCTGATAGGTGCAGTCTTTTCAGTGTGAGTGCTTTAAATTCACCTAACCCCTTCCTTAACCCCTGTCCCATCGCTCCTTAGGTAAACCTAATAAATTCTTTGGCCCCTACCTGGTGAACATTGGTGGACTTGTCCTCAGTTTATCATTGGGACCCTAAGAGGAGGAGAACACAGTGTCTCCATCTATCCCCTGGAAGGAATTTTAGCGGCATTAGTCTCAAATTTGTGATGATCCTCCTGCCTCTGTGTGCTGCTACACTCGGCAGTTTATGGGGTTTGGGTTTTTTTGTTTGTTTGTTTTGTTTTGTTGTTGTTGTTTTTGCAAAATAGTTTAACAGTAAATTGTATTCAAATAAACCAGTTTGTTTTCTGAGAATAAGGACATTTCCCTTCATATTCACAAGACCATTCATCATATCCAAGAAAGCTTACAGTTATTTCCTCACATCAATTACAATCTAGTTCACACCCACATTTTCACATCTCTTTAGACAGTGTGATTTTGGGGGATATGTGCTGGATCAAGCTCATAGTCTTCGGAGCACTTGCTACTGAGCTACATTCTCAACCTCCAAAATGTGTTTAAAGGAGATTTCTACAAATCACTATTCAACCAAGTTTCAGGAATTATGCTTAATTTCACTTMATTTATTTTAGAAAATCTTCACTTTTGGGGTTTTTGAGACAGGATCTCTCTATGTAACCCCGAATGTTCTGTTCTGGAACTCAATTTTTAGACCAGGCTGGCCTGGAATTCATAGAAACCCACCTGCTTCTGCCTCCCCAGTGTTAGGTTTAAAAGTGTGTACCACCATACTCAGCCCAGGGATGACATTTCTTGACTTTACAGTTACCTTGAAAAGATTGTCTTAGTCAGGGTTTCTATCGCTGTGATGAAACACTATGACTAAAAAGCAAGTTGGGGAGGAAAGAGTTTATTTGGCTTATGTTCCAGATCACTGTTTGTCATCAAAGGAAGTCAGAACAAGAACTCAAACAGGGTCTAGATCTGGAGGCAAAAGCTAATGCAGAGGTCATGAAGGATTGCTGCTTACTGGCTTCCTCCCCCTGCTTTTTTATAAAGCCTGAGACCATCAGCCCAGGGGTGGCCCACCCTCAGTGGGCTGGGCCCTCCCCCATCAATTACTAAGAATATACGAAACCATTTTAAGGAGGCAGATTCTTTCTTTCTTCCTTTCTTCCTTTCTGCCTGCCTGCCTTTCTTTCTCTCTCTCTCTTTCCTTCCTTCCATCTTTCTTTCTTCCTTTCTTCCTTCTTTTCTTTCTTCTCTTCTTCCTACTCCTTCTCTTCCTCCTCCTCTTCTTCTTGTTCTTTTAGTTTTTTCAAAGCAGGGTTTCTCCGTGTAGCCCTGGCCATCCTAGAACTCTCTCTGTAGACTAGAACTAGGCTTCAAACTCAGTATCTGCCTGCCTCTACCTCCCAAGTACTGGGATTAAAAGTATGTGCTACCATCACTGGCAGAAAGGATCTTAAACATTCCTATGGTGAGACACAATGTCTTCTCGATCCATATTTACTTCTTGAAGTATTTGGGATTGGATGTAGGCATATCTTATGTAAACATTTCCTGTGTCAGTGAGCTACACTCTCAGCCCCACATTTATCTTAATAACTTTGCCACTAGTGCTAACTCAGCACCCACAAGTCCTGACTTAATTAAAGTGTAACTGTTAAAAAATATTCTAGAACTCATGGAGCTGACCTAAAGGAGATCTGAGATTTTTGAGGACAGCCTGGAATATATAGTGAGAACTTTTGGGAAAGGAAGGCAGAGAACAGAAAGAAAAGGGCACTTGCAATGGTTCTGAGAATCCCCAAGATGGCAGCAAATACAATTTACAGCTAATGATTAAATGGTGGTGACAAACCCATTGATATATATCTATGTATATATTTATATGTCTATTTCTATATATTTCTGTTTATATAGCTATCTATATATCATCTATCTATCTATCTATCTATCTATCTATCTATCTATCTATCTAATTATCTGTCCCAAATTCACTTGGAGGCTAGCATTATGGTACCAACTATAATCTCAGCACACAGGGTGCAGGAGGGTCAGAAATCCAAGGTCATCCTTAGTTACAGGTGAGGCCAGTATGCAATATATGAGACTTTATTTTTGAAACCAACAACAACAAAACAAAACAAAAGAAAGAAAGAAATGAAAGGAAGGAAAAAAGAAAATCTATTAGAAATTTTAATCAGAATTCTAATAAAAAGTCATCGCTGGGCTTGGTGATAAGCTTGGTGTCTGGTGTAGCAAGCAGTACAGACTTGGGTGTTATTTCTCAGGTAAAATATCCGGTTAACTGGAGGTGGTGTCACACACCTTTAATCCCAGCACTAAGGAGGCAGAATTCAGAGGATATTCCAGCGTTTGAGGCCAGCCCGGTTTCTAGAGAGAGACCCTGTCTCAAAACAACAACTATAAAACCAAAAAGAAAAGAAAAGAAACAAAACAAAAACAAGCAAGCAAGTAAACAAGCACACAAAAGCCCAGTTACACTTGATCATCACAGATGAATATAAACCACATTTGCTACAAATATTTGCTCTAAATATATCGGGTATGGCCAACCTCTGTACCCATGCAGCTGACTCTTTCCATTTCTGTCTTCTTTTTATACTTTGATTTATTTTAGAGAAAAGCTTGACAGCCACATGACTTCAGCTATGTAGAGAGATGGGTGAATATTTCGAAAGCCTGTGTAAGAGGGACACAGATATATCAGGGATTTTATTTTTAAAGTATGTGTAGCTCTTTCAAGAAATGAATTCTTAATGTACTGATAGAACTGTCTAGAATGACTTATCTTGACTTAGAATGCTGACTGAATACATTTTTTTTCATACCTGAAATTTAATCTGACTCTCTTACTTGAATTTAAAATATTTTAAAGTTAAAATAGGTCTGGATACTATTTAAAAACACCAATCTATTCAATTATATTTATCTATAAAAGATCTACTTGTTTATTTAGACTATGAGTTTCACTATGTAGTCCCACTGTGGGTCTTACTGGCTGGCCTGGAACTCCCTATATAGACCAGGATATCCTAGAATTCACAATAATCTACCCTGCCTCTGCCTCCCGAGTACTGTGATTAAAAGTGTGGGCACTATACCGAGCAAGAAGCTGTTTGTTTGTTTGTTTGTTTGTTTGTGTTTTTGAGTATATGACTGTTTTGCTTGCATGTATTATGTGCTCCATGTATGTTTGGTACTTGAGGCCAGAAGAGGGCATTGGATCCTTGGAAACTACAGTTATCAAGGATTATGAACTGCTGTGTGGATGCTGGGGACTAAACCCGGATCCTCTTCAATCAAGGCCTGCTGTGGTGGCACAAGCCTGTAACCAAAGGATTAAGAGATTGGGGCATGCCGGGCGGTGGTGGCGCACGCCTTTAATCCCAGCACTTGGGAGGCAGAGGCAGATGGATTTCTGAGTTCGAGG
>BDUI01006200.1:0-14104 GCA_002335545.1 Apodemus speciosus
AATTAGTCTGTGTCCTAAGGCAGCCTTTTGAATCTACTCACTATATTTGTTTGGTAAACAATTTTCTAAGAATCCTAAGAGATCACATAAAAATGAATCACTATTTGGGAGTTATGTGAGACTACTTGGTAAGGGCTATGAATAACTCAGGACTATCCCAGTGGATATAAACTTGGTTTACCTTGCCAAAGTTCCCTTTCTATCAAACAAGATGGACAAAGAAAACTCCATGCCTGGAAATGCTAGGGTGAAATTTAGATACATCAAAGACCCAGACATTATAAAGCTGTTAGTAAGTCAGATCATGTACAAAGAAACAAATATTAGAAGGACATCAAAACTAACAGTGAGGTGGATGTAAAAAAAAAGAAGGTTTTGATTGTTTTAGAAAAGTGTTAGACATAAAATTGAATCTAGTCAGAAATATCCTTTTAAAATGACATATACATATAATATAYATTACTATGTCTCCCATATCTATCTATATATCAACTTCTCTATAACTAACAATATATCAGAAATGCTTGTAAATAAAAAAGTATTTTCTAAACACTCATGAAATAAGTAAAAATTGCTTATTCCAAGACATACAAGAAGTAGTCAATCAAATAACATCGTAAGTATTTGTGTTCTAAAATCCAAATGTTGGAGAAATTAAAAAGACTATGAAAACTCAAGTCTGAAATTTTAGAAAATATCAGTAGGTTGAAGAAAAAGATGAAAGATATATTCATACCATACTTACATATTGCCTCTATTTCTACTAAATTGCCAAAAATACAATGAAAAATGTTTGGYAAATGATGGCTGAAATTATCAAGTGTTCCTTCAAAAATTATAGCTAAATGGCTGTAGTCTTTAGTCTGATAATATTCTGAAAGGCTTGATATTTATCAAACTATGAGAGGGATGAATAAGATACTCATTTTTCTAAAGGTTGAATTAGAAAGCACTGCTTTAAATCTGAAATAGACTCAACCCTGTGGCATTTTTTATTTCTATTTGTGGCTTAAATATATATGGCACATAAAATGTCTCCCTAGGCAAAGTAATAACAGCAATATTCCCTTGGTATTGTCTTACTGTGGCATTCAAAACATTCTGTATAATGCTRACTAGAAAATGCAGTTTAGATTAGACAGACAGACAGACATGTATCCTGCCATTTGGACTAATCTCTATGCCACTAAGATAATAAAGTCCRTGCTTACTTACAGATGGACCAATTGGCTCTTCAAAGGTAGTTCTGTACTGTCACATCTGTCCCTTAATGAGCCCTACAAATAGCATCTCTTGAGGCAGGTGACTATTCTATTCTCTTCTGTTCTTCCCAGAGGACGGGTTTAGATAGGCTACCATAGTAACCACAGATAACTGCTTTCTCTGACTTTTTAAACTTAGTGTGATTTTCTTTGCAAAAATCTTGCTTTGAGAGAGCTTGGCTTTGTTCAAACTCAACTTTAATTCTAAATAAAGAATACATTCTGTCATTTTTCCATTTTGCTTGTGTGTCTGTAACCATTCCTAAAAGATGCAGGCATAACCTCCATGTTACAACCTTTGATGCTGAAGCAYRCGATTCTAACACCTCATTTTTGTCACTAACAAAAAATAGGTAATTCTAGACTTCAAACTTAGTTTTATAGAAAGCTTTTAGCAATAAATCATCACAAAAATGTAAATGCAGTATAGCCACTTGATCTAGTTTCAATGATCAATTATACAATGCCTTAAAAGAGTGATAAATACTCATTTGCAACCATTCTTGGTGGTTTTTAATTTCCAAAATTTCACTTTACTCATCTATGAAGAAGGGCTACCAGCTCAATGCAATTGAGGTTATAGAGTTTTTTGTTGTTTTGTTTTTGTAACCTATGCCATGTGTCTTATTCAAATGTGTTTTGTTTCTACAATATAAGGATTTTGGTCAATGCAAACTACTAAGAACACAGCCTCTAAATTTGGTGATGGTTAATATTTTAAGTAGGATAAATTCCACCACAAAACATCCTCAATGTTTTACTAGAAAAGCATTCTTACACTATATTCCATCAAAATCACATTTCCATGACTCTTTTAAAAGGGTTTTAAAGCATTTTCAAACTTCTACAAATAAAATTGTCCTTTCTTTCTTTCTCTAAATATTACAATAAGAAACCCACATCCTGTCAGCTCCCAGTGACCACACAAAACTGTCAGGGGTGTTTAAAAAATAGAGTTGTCATTTCGACGTACAAAAAAAAAAAAAAAAAAAGATGTGATTCATATTCTTCCAATCTGTTTTTTTCTTTCCATGNTATCTTCTATGAGTTCATGGGTGCAGTGGCCACATCATGCCCAAAACACAGCATTTCAAAGCACTCAGCTCTATACTTGGGTTCATATATTCCTCATCCATCTCTTTGAAAATAGATTCTGAGYCTTGGCTTGGGGTTTCCATTTAGGACTGAGCACTCCCATTTATTCTTAGCCCTTTGCCCATCTGTGGGTTTTTAAATTGTTGCTTGAGCAGAATGAWTTTTTTAATTCATGGGCAAAACATATATTGCTTACATATTTGAATTTTTTAAACAAACAGCTTCTAGATTATTCGGKTTCACACAAGTATTTATTGTGATAATAGCAGAAACATACWGTCATAKAGGATCCACATYCTTCCTGCAATAGTCTACATGGTGGTGGCCAATCTGGTCTTTATGCCTACCCTGTATATGATCACAGTYGTATCAGACATAGTGGTATTGATTTCCTAAAAATGACTATATGAAAGATGCACTATTTTTGTAAAGAAGTGATGTATCAGCTAATTCACTCAGTGTTTTTAATTTAAGTCAATCTTATTTGTCTCTATTATGTCTACTTATTTCAGGCACTGCCTTTTTCACATTCAACATACTGAAATGCAACAGCATCAAACTGCTCTAACATTTTAGTTCTAAATTAATGAGACTCGTTTCTTTGTTTTAAAAATATTGCTATTTTTAACTGAAAACTGCAAAAATTCTCTTTATAGTCTGATCCAAAAGAAAAATAAGAAATACACAATAGGTACATGGATACAAATATTTTCAAGAAGAATATGATTATTATAAAATGTTAAACATGTTTGTTATCTCTATGCTCGAATTGTTTGCCTGACTTCAGCAGGGGGCAGGCACTGACAGCAAGGAAAGATGCAGCCTAAAGGAAAAGAGTAGGAAAAGTATTCTCTATGTATTTACTGGAAACTTTAAAATTTTAACATTGGCTGAATATATAGTATTGAGGAAAGCACACACCATTATTTTCCATCTATCTCTGCATATATATGTTGTGTCTATGTGAAGAATAGGATGCATCTAGGGAGACATTATCTGTGCCATAGTCTTGCTGTCACTACTTGATTCTGCTTATGGCCCTCCTGGACGCTTAGGTTCAACCTTATCCTTTGAAATACTAATTCTATATGAACAGTGAAGGAGAGGYAGGACAGTCTCCTAGCAACCCCAGGGATCCTTCTGGAATAAATCAGTGAAAACCAGATACTGTGTGCAATGGGTATAATGTGGGGGAGTGAGATGCCAGTGTAGATGTTCTGATTCCCAGTAGAAAATACAAGAGCCTATATAGGAGCTAAGATATTTAAGAAAAATAAAACAAGATTTCAGAGGCTGGACCACAAAACCATTGTTTAAATCATCCTGCATTCTTGTGACTGCTAAGAGATATTAATATAATTGTAAAATATGTAATTCTTGTTAATAGATATAATTTTATCAAGTATTTGCCTAGACATTGTTGATTTGATTGAAAACATTGTATTGTAAGACATTTATTACTCTTCTTCCTCCCTCTACTTCCTTATTTCTTCCTTCCTCTCCTCTCATCCAAATCCACCCTCTTCTTAATCTCATATTAAAAAAACAAGTATACTTTAAAGGGCTAATAATGAGATAAAATTTATATCCGCTTGATCTCCTTCAGTTGTCTTATTACTACAGCTAATAATTCATTATATTTATTTTTTATTATTTGTTTCTATTTTATTGATTTCAGACCTGAGACTGATTATTACTTACTATCTAGTCCCTTTGGGTGTATGTTTTTCTTTTTTTTTTTTTTCCTGAATTTTCAGGTGTTCTGGTAAGTTACTAATWATGAGATCTTTTTAGTTTTCTTCTTTTTTAAAAATTTTATTTAATTTTTTTTACACTCCAAATTATATCCCCCTCCTGGTCTACTCTCTGACTGTTCCATGTCTTATAAGTCCTCCTTCCCCTCAGTCTCCACAAGAATGTCCCCAACCCCCACCCCCCACTCCACCAGACCTACCTCTAAACTCCTTGGGCATGCCAATCTCTTGAGGATTAGGTGCATCTTCTCTGACCAAACCCAGACCTGGCAGTCCTCTGCTGTATGTGTATTGAGGGCCTCATATCAGCTGTTTCATGCTGCCTGGTTGGTGGACCAGTGTCTGAGAGATCTCTTGGGGGTGGGGTGGCTTCCAGGTTGATTGAGACTGCTGGTCCTCCTACCTGGTCATCCTACTCCTCAGCTTCTTCCAGCTTTCCCCTAATTCAACCACAGGGGCCAGCAGCTTCTGTCCATTGTTTGGGTGTAAATATCTGCATCTGACTCTTTCAGCTGCTTGTTGTTTGGTTCTTTCTGGGGGCAGTCATGATAGGTCCCTTTAACACTTCATATACTCATAATAGTGTCAGGCCTTGGGGCCTCCCCTTGATTGGCTCTCCCTTTGGGCCTGTCRCTGGACCTCCTTTTCCTCAGGYTTTTCTCTATTTTTGTCCTTGYAGTTCTTTCAGACAGGAGCAATTATGGGTCAGAGTTTTTAAYTGTGGGATGAMAACTACATTCCTCAGTTGGTGCCCTCAGGCATCAAGTTCTGCTGGAGGTGGGCTCTACAAGTTCCCTCCCCCTAATGTAGGGCATTTCATCTCAGAGTCCTGAGAGTTTCTCACCTCCCAGGTCTCTGGTACCTTCTCGAGGGTACCCCCCTCACCTCCGATCTCACGAGGTTACCTGTTTCCAATTCTTTCTGATGGCCTTCAGGGCTTCAGTCCTCTTTCCCCACCCAATACCGGATCATGTTCCCTTCTTCCACACCTTGTCCTCTTTCCCGCCCAGGTCCTTCCCTCCTCCTGTTATTACTTTCTTCTCTCGCCCAAGTGGGAATGGGGCATCTGTACTTCTTCCAGTGGTCCTGAGTTCAATTCCCAGCAACCACATGATGGTACACAGCCATCTGTAATAAGATGTCCTCTTCTGAAATGACATCTTTTTTAAATGTACGCATTTACTGTTATGAATTTGACTCTTAGAATAGCCTTCATTATATCTCAATAAATTTGAGTATTTTATGTATTCATTTATTCAATCCCARAAAGGTTTTAGTTTCTTCTTAATTCCTGTCTTGACTCATTTTTCATTCTACAGAAAGTTATTAAGTTTCCATGAGTTTTTATCCTTTCTCTTTTTTCTGTCGTTAATGTTCAGTTTTAATTCTTGTTTGTCAGATTGAATTTAAGGTGTTTTATTACTTTTCTTGTATCTCTTGAGATTTTCTTTGTGTCATACATAGTACATGGTCCACTTTGGAGGAAGTTCCAAGAGGTGTTGTGAAGAAGGTATATTATTTTGTGTTTTGGTGTAATGTTCTGTGTATTTTTAGGTCAATTTGGTTTTTAATCTCTCTTACCTCCAGGATTTCCCTGTTTAGTTTTTTAGGATTACCTATCTATTGGCAAAATGGGGGAASTGATATTTCCTATTATCAGTGTATGAGGGTCAATATGTGATGTAAAGTCTAGTCATGTATTTTTAGGAATGTGGGTTTCTTTGTGATTGTGGCACAAATGTTAAAATTTATAATATTATACATGGGCTGGACCTAGGCCTCACTGCTCAGATGTAGCATATGTGCAGCTTGGTCTTCATGTGGGTCCTGAACAACTGGAGTGGAGGCAGTCACAAAGGCTGTGGCCTATATGTGGGTTATGTTCGTCTAGAAGGGCTGCCTTGTCTGGCTTCAATGGGAGAGGAAGCACTTAGCCTTGCAGACTTGAAATGCCTACATAGAGGGATACTCAGGAATGCCCCTACTCACTCAGAGGAGAAAACAAAAAGGGAGAGGAAAGGATTTGGGAAGGGAACAGGGATARTGATTCGGATGTAAAATGAAGAAGTAAAATATATTAAAAATATAATGTTTAGTGAATTTTCCTTTGAAGAATGTTCTGTCTTAATCTGTTTTGATTAGGTTTGATCTGCACTCTATTTGTTAGATACTAAAATGGCTATGGCAGCTTTTTTCTTAGATCCCTTTGCTTGTAATATTTTCCTTCATCTTTACCTTAAAGTGATAATTATCCTTGATATTAAGTATAGTTCTTAGATGCAGGAGTATCTGCATTTTATCTATTCTGTTATTCTGTACCTTTAAATTGGGGATTAAGACCTTGAATGTGAGAGATATTAATNTGGAGCTTTATTCTTAAACTACAGTACACAGATGGAGTTTGTGTTTCTCTAGTCACCTGCTGGCTTTGGTGCCATGCTGAGTTACTTAAGTTTAGCAACCCTTGGGAACTCATACAAGGATCATAAACAGGGTGTATTCAGTCCGCAATTCTCTCTGGCTCTGTACATCTTTCCCTCAGTTTTTACATCTTTTCTCTATAGTTCTTATAAATTAAGTGCCTTGTTTTGTCCCTACTATTTTTATTCGTTCTGTAAAGAGGTTATGGAAAGAACCACTCCAAGCCATCATGTGCTGTTCAACTGGCATAGCCCTTATCTGTAACCTTGTAACTGAGATGGCAATGATGAATTAAAATTACAAGTTGGATGGCTCTTTGCAATCCTCCTGAGTATGGGGTGGGGGCAGGATAAGGGATAGTTGAAGCCCTAGACTGATATTTATGTGATAGCCTGAAACTTAAGAGAAAATTTGACAATGGAGATGATGCCATATTATCTGTGGCCAATGAGAATTAATATGAGTGTCACTTGGTAAAAAGCCTTTGAGAAATGCCACTCTTTCAGGAGAATAAGATTTTAAGATATAGTTACTATTACTGGCTCATTTGAGGGATCCTCCATAGAAGTACTAGAAATGCCACAAACATGCAGGATATTCACAATATCCTGTTTGTGGTGTTTAGCACACAGATAGAGATCAAGATATCTTCTAGTATGCAGTATGTTGCATTGAAATTAGTTTTCCTATTTTATAAATGTATACGTTTGAATAACTAAGATGATATTGAATAGAAAAAGTTTCTCAGGTCTCAGGTCTTAGACTCAGGCCTTATTTAACCTATCTGATATAAACCCCAGCATCCAAGCTGGCTGCATCTAGTTTCTAGGATTCTCTGATTGACTAAAGAGAGCAGGGTAAACATAGCTCTGCTTGAGACAGGATTCAACAAACATTTGTTTAGTAACCTTAATTGTGTCTTCTTCTTAACCTCCTCAGGATTATAAATGGCAAAGTTTATATAGTTTTACATCTTCATATGTCCTCCTTGGAAGTGACAGGGCAATATATTCCGGTGAGGAAGAGGAAAATTCAGTTAAAACTCAGTTGGGTTTTTTTTTTTTTTTTTTAATTTGGGGAAAAGTCAGCAATTCAAAAGTTATTTTTCATCCATGGAAATAAATGCTAATGGTGATATTCAGCAATGACAAAGTATAAAGGAATAAATAACAAATGACTCAGGTAAGGTTTTTTCTGTGCATTGTTCCCCAAGTTAGTAAAGAAAGTATACAGAGGGAAACTCCTTCTTACATCTTCGCCATTTGGAATTTGACCTCCAAATTTCTCTTTGAAAAGGAAGGAGGATTTATGGGGCCACACATTGATTATTGATTATTTCACCCTACAACTGATAGCTGTGTCTTGTATACAATTGTTTACTGTCCTGACCCACAGGACAGTCAACAGGGTCCCCGGACCACCTAGGAGAAGGCGAGAGACAAGAGACGCGAGAGACAGACAGCAAGACAATATTCTAATCAAGCTGTCAAATTTTATTTTTTACACAAAGCAATATAAAGGGAAGCAAGCAAGATGTAGGGAGGGGTAAAGGGGGAACAACCTGAGGGGGCTGGCATCATTTCTAAGAAACAGTTTCTCATAATTTCTGGGAAAAGCTAGCTATTGCTGCAGGAATCTTAGCACAATACAGGGGTCATGATAACCTAACCACAGGTGAGCTCCATTTGATCTAGCCCACTCAAGTGTGCTCTGCACGTACTGATTATCTAACTATTTGATTAATCTTTAAGCTAGGATATTTCTTTCTAAGCAGGCCAGAAAAAGCAGGCTAGAAATGGCTGAAAGGAGGAGATTTTGAAATCTAAGTGAGAATGGCTCCTGGCAGTTGATAGGAAGTCCATTCCAAAGATCCATACATCTTTAGGTGAATAAGGACAAATGAAATATTTCATTGTGCCTAGGAAAATCAAAGTAGAAAAATTTGATGATATCTAAATGAAAAAGTTTCTCAGGATTATCTTAGAATAGTAAAAACAAATGATTAAGAAACTGCAAGTAGCCGGGCATTGGTGGCGCACATCTTTAGTCCCAGCACTCGGGAGGCAGAGGCAGGCGGATTTCTGAGTTCAAGGCCAGCCTGGTCTACAGAGTGAGTTCCAGGACAGCCAGGGCTGTTTCACAGAGAAACCCTGTCTCGAAAAAAAACAAGAAAAAAAAAGAAACTGCAAGTTGCTTAAATGTTTTAAAGAAGAACTTAGTTGAGTCGAAAGCATTTGAAATGTTTTTTTTCTTTAATATTAGATATAATCAGTTTTATAAACAAATTTCTTATAAAGGATTTGAGATGAACTGATTTTCATAAAGTCTGTGCTTTTATTGATTGTACTAAGATTTAAAAATGTGAAAAATATTTGAAAAGCATCCCTCCAAATTCATTTAACAATTGTCACCTATTTGAATTAGCAGGATTCTATAGCAGACTACATACTATGTAGTATTTAATCAATATAGAAATTAATGGTTACTAATGTAAATAATATAATTATTTACCCCTATGTTCATTCAAATAACCTGAAAACAATGATATTTTAAATGGCCCAACTTAATTTGCAAAGGGAACTCACATATATAGGTCCCAAAATTAGTTTTTAAAGAAAAGGAGTTTAAGAATTTTGGAAAGATGAGTGGGTCCAGATCTAAGAAAATGTATTGGTTCTTATATGAGAAACCAAGGTTTTCTTTAAAGGGTTAATGGATTTAGGTTAAGAGAATATGGCAAACAAATTATAAGGCTTTGACTATAATAAAATGGGTGTCTTAGGATTTATATTGCCCAGGGATGCCACATTGAAATGGGTCCTCCACCATGGATCACTCACTAATTAAGAAAATGCCTTACAGCTGCATCTGATCTTATAGAGGCATTTTCTCATCTGAGGCTCCTTTCTCTCTTATGACTCTAGCTTGTGTCAAGTTGACACCCACAACCAAGCAGTGCAATGAGCATCACACATGCAATGTTTGTGAATAACACAAATATATTAAGTTTACTATGGTTCTGAGCCCATGGTATGAAAAAGTTGCATATACATATACATAAACATACAAATATACATATATGTATATGCATTCATAAACATATATATCATATACATAAACACATATCAAAGAAGCTAAGAAGATCAGAACATTTTCTGGGATATATTTTATTATTCAATCCTACGGTATATCCTTACATTTATTCCACTGATAAAGAACACAGTGTCACTCAGCATTATATGTATCACTTAGAAGACATTGCATGACTCAATAGAATAACCCCATTACTGTGACATCCATCAAGATGAAATGAATAGTTAACAACCAGCAATCATCTTCAAATCAGTATGAGCTTAAACTTTCAGAAATGTGAATATTTATAAATCTTTAACATTCAGAAGAAAAGATCATAGATTTTAGTAGTGTTGGTCAGTATTGTGCAACTTAATTTGCATAAACTACATAATCCTCTATGTATAGTGACAAAGAAGACATGAATGGGACAGTCCACTGTAGAAATTATGAAAAAAATGTAAGAAATAAGGTTTAAAGTGTTTCTGCATGATTATGAATAAGAATCTACGTTATTTGCTCCCTCTCAAATTTTTATTAGCACCTTCAAGTCCAGAGTGACTTAGAAATAATCAAATTACTCAAAAGACTTGTCCCTATAAGTGCTGCAGCTGTAATTTCTGTGTCACATGTACATCAGAGGGTGGCAGAGAGGAGAGAGGCTATGTCTACACTTAGTGTTCTGACCTATGAACATCTGAATGATTAGTACCCTAACATTTCCCTGATAAAAGTGAACCTAAAACAATGACCATTCTGGCATCAGGGAGCTCAGACAGGGAGCTAGCCTGAGAACTACCCTAAGTCTGCCACTATGCAGGCCCCAGCAGTTCCCAAGACTGGGAGCAAGTCAGAGAATAAAGAACCCTGCATGGGACTGAGGACACTGAGGAAGAATGAGCCCAAGATAAAGAACTGTCACCTGGGGCCACTCAAGCGGATGAGGATTGAGCCTGAGATGACCACCAGACCAGTGCCATGGGGCCTAGACAGGGAGTTAACCTGAGATGACCACCAGTCAGGTGTTGCACAGGCATTGAGGGGGCAGATCTTGCCCAAAATGGTCTCTACCTATTGTCATAATGAATGAGTGGGCATAAGACGACTCCTGCGATGACACCAGACACTCAGAGATCCCAGGCCCTATTATGAGGAGCAAGTAATGGTGGAGAAATGGAAGAGAAAGAGAGGGAGAAGGATGTGGGCATGAACAAGAGTAGCAAACTCTATTTTCCTCAATCTTCCCCCATCCATGTGAACATTTTCTTTTCAAGATGGCTTTATGTAAAGAATAAGATTTAGAGTTTCTCTCAGAGGAGATCTGACACACATTCAGATGCCAGGGCCTTCTTTAGACTGGTTCTTCAAAAAAAAAAAAAAAAAAAAAAAAGCTAGGCCTTCTTCATTCAGTGAGCAGATAGCGTCCAGTTTTTAGGGTCTCCCAAGTCTGCAACAGACAGCCCATTGAAGAGATTACCATGGAGCCCAGTGATAAAGAGCAGATCTTGGATTTGGCTACCCAAAGATGTTCCTCAGYCTCACTGATCTAGCTTATTTCTTTGACTTTCTTACCTGTAGAACCTGTAAATCACAAAGGGGTGCTGTTTAAATTTTACCAACAGAAAACAAATACACTTCTTAATTTAAGAATTAATTCTTCCTGTGGCTGGAATACAGACACACCCTTAGTACACACCGTTAATGCCAAACAATGATGTATAATTGAAGGGCAGACAAAATGATGAATCAGAGAAAGATATGACAGAATGAGTCAGAGATAGGATATGCCCAACTCTAATGAGAACAGACAGAAAAGAACAGCTACTTAAGAGCAGTGCAGGAAGAAGGTGGGCAGTTCCATGAGTGAAGGTCGGTTGAGTTCAGGCAATGCAGTACAATTCAGTTGAGTTCAGTTGAGTTTGTGCAGTTCATGCAGTCAGGGCCTTTCAGTGTATGGAGTCCAGAGGTAGTTTTTCCAAACAAAGCAATTCAGTGAAAAACTGAAGGAAGCCTGTTGAACCAGTCAGCTTAGAGAGAAGCTTTGAGMCAGAACAGTTGAGTTGAACTAACCACCCAGAGTTCAGAAAAAACTAAAAAGGGTGAGCTTATTCAGCAGTAAGCCTCTGAGATGACAACTGCATCTGATGAATAAAAGTTACATTTATACTGTCCTTTCCTGTTTGGAAAGTACTGTTTCCTTATAGTTATCCACCACCTTTGGCTCTTACAGTCTTTCCTCCTTCACTTCTGTAATGATCCCTGAAGACTGGAAAACGAGATAGGATATTAATCTCCCATTTATGGATGAGCATTTCATAGTCTGCACTTTCATTCTCTGYACCTTGATCAGTTGTAGGTCTCTGTATGCCTTAGTCACTTTTGTAGCACTATAAAGAGACATAATGACCGAGGTAATTTATTTTTTTAATTTTTTTTAAAGATTTATTTATTTGTTATATGTAAGTACACTGTAGCTGTTTTCAGATACACCAGAAGAGGGCATCAGATCTCATTATGGATGGTTATGAGCCACCATGTGGTTGCTGGGATTTGAACTCAGGACCTTCAGAAGAATAGTCAGTGCTGTTAACCGCTGAGCCATCTCTCCAGCCCCTACAAGGTAATTTATAAAAGGAAATTTCTAATGAGGACTTATAATTTCAGAGAGTGCATCCATGACCATAATGGTTGGGAACATGACAGTAAGCAGGCATGATTCTAGAGCAGTAGCNTAAATACTGTATTATGTTTCAATTTCCTTTTTTATGATATTCAAAGGCATTTATAGTCTATAACATATCATAAATGAATGATTCAACAGAAAAGCTGAGTCTCTGTGACTCATTGGTATGGGGATATTACAATGTATATGGACAATAACTTATGAAGGGAAAATAATAGTAAATTTAAAAAATAAGTAATATGCAGTTACATTTTATATATTATTAAAACTTATGAAGACAGAGTAAAGTCTATTATTTCCTGTTTCTCTTTATAAATTATTACATAGACATCAATTTGTTACAGAATAGCAAGAATGATTGCCAAAACACTAATAAATATAAGACTTCATGAGAACTCTGAGCATTAAAATCTTGAGAAAAGGAATTTTGTTGCTKAAGGCTAATTCTCTTATTCCCTCCTGTGCATTCAGTCACTCCCTGTCATCTTTGACTTCAGCTGTTTGTTGCTTACTCAGTTACAGAGGAGCATACTATATCCCTCCTCTGACTCTGTCTTTAGGGAACTAAAACAGTTCCATGTGCCAGTCATTACTCCCTGCTCACTAATTACAACAATTGAATAAGATGAAAATTTAAAAAAAAAAAAAAGCTGCAATTTTTGTTTTTTCTTTTTCTATCCTGTTTCTTATTCCTTTTCTTTTTTTATTTTCTTTTTGTCCTTATTGAAACAAGTACCATGGCCAAAAACAATTTGTGGAGAAAAATATTTATTTGGATTATATTTCCAAATCTAGTCTATCACTGAGGGGAGCCAGGGCAGAAAGCAAAGCCAGGGACTTGCAGACAAGAACCATGGAGAAAAGGTGTTTGCTGGGCAATGCTCTGTCTAGATCATAGGTTCTTCATTGGCTAGTTTTCTTAAACATTTTTCTCCTGCCTATAGATAGTTGTGTTTACAGTAACCTGGGCTGTTCTACATCAACTCATAAATAAAATAATCTCCCAAAGACAGGCCCACAGGGCAATATGTTCTAAGCAGTTCCTACACTGTGTCTGACTTATCAGAGGATTCTAGTGTATGTCAAGTTGATGTTTAAAGCTAACTAGGTTAAGCATTCAAATCATAATATATATCATGAAGAGTAGTGTAGACAAACAAGTTAGTACAGGCWGTTAAAGACTAATCCATTACAAATGCTGGGTATTACCATAAGCCTGTAACATGGCATTATCTGAATTTCATCTATGGGGAAACTGAAACTGATAAATTATTTGAGGTACTACTAACAATTGAKGTACAGCAAATGGAAGAAACAAACAAAAATTGACATCTTGATCTGTCTGTGCTTTGTGCTCAGAGATCAACATCATAAGCACTATTAGACACCTGACTARATTATGACCAAATATATGGGGCATCTGTATATCTGYTTGTCTATTTCTGGTGTACTTGAGTTAGTGTCACTCTCTGGAAATTATGTCTGTTATTCACTGTCCTTCATTGCTTTCTGAATCCTCCTCTGTGCTTACATAGTTCAATGTTCTTTCAAATACTAACAAAGATCATCTCCTCTCAAATTAGTTAATGGGARCTCCATAATTTAGTCCACAAATTGGTCCCTGTAAKACCACTCTCACCATGACACTCTTCCTAGTTCTTTAGGTTTAGTTTGAATTTCTTGGATGTTAGAAGAAGCACRGCAACTAATATGACCAATTCATGACCAGAATAATTACTCTTTTACGTTATGAATGCTGCTGTAATATTTGCTTCATAGTAATCCCCACATTTGGGTGACTTGGGCCATAGATGATG
>BDUI01006200.1:29611-41712 GCA_002335545.1 Apodemus speciosus
GGTTGGAGGTAGAAAATGATAACAATATATTTAAATTTCAAAAAATAAAAACAGTAAAAATTACATATTATTCATGCCAATATCATCCATTTACTCAATAAGTATCAAGAAGACTAACCTTGGTTATTTTACAAGTTAGAGAATCTGTAACTCAAAACAAAAAGACACCAAAGATTTAATTGAATAAATAAACTTTCTAATGTGCCACAACAAATAGAATTAAGTAGATAAGTTTCAACAATCAAGTGACTCCAGCAGAAATGTATGCAGAGGAAAGCTGTAAAGAAGGCAGAGGAAAAAATACAGTGGCGAAGAATGGCAAATGCAAGCTATTATCTCATTGCATTCTGAATTCAAACATTTTAAAGTAAATTCAAGAATAGAAAATCTAATACATTCAGTTGTATCTCTCAGACATATCAGCAGGCTTCTATATAAAACAAGTTGGGCCCCACATAAAGTGCCATCCATTTCATTTTGTAGGGATAAAATTTGGGAGAGTTGAGAAGATATTCCTGAAGCAGTGGGATCTAACTGTGGGTTAAAAGTCCCAGTTGCAGCTTTACTGAAAGAATAAATGCCTTTGGAATTGCCTGCATGTAGGATAGTTCTGCTGCATTATTGGGTTTAGGATGAGAAATGCTGAGTTTACCCTGGGGAAGTTCACATGTTTGAAATCATGAACAGCCTAGTTATCCATGGAGAGATTTATTCTGGGAACACTGGGGGACCCAGTAATACAGTTTACCAAAGATGGGACATGATCTAATTTGTTCTATAAAGAGAACAGTTTGGCTGTAGTGTGGAAAATAGATTTGATTTGCAAACGCCACTTCAGGTTGGAACTCTCATTGGAATCTATTAGAGAAATCCTAGCCAGAAAGTCTGGTAGCAGGAACTAAGTACATCAGTGGAAACAGAGAAGAAATGGACCAATGTGAATCATATTTAGGAGACAGGCTTGACACAAACTGATAATGGATGAGGTATGAGAGACAGGAATAAGAGGACTTGGAAATTCAATGATATACAGGTTTCTGGCCTGAATAAAATGGGTGAATAGCAGTGCCATTTTCCCTCAAGGAGGCGACATACTAATCAAGATAACAATTTATTTCTTATTTTTTCACATTCAATTTCTTTTCAGGACATAACTCAACGGGTTCTAAATTCAGCCTAAGGACATAATATGAAAGAAGTGATTCTATGTAGCGGGCTGCCAATGTCTAACTAGCAAATTTCTCACATTTTTTTCTGAAATCAGGATATCTGCTAATTGAGCCAAAATACATTTGCCAGACACTTGGCAGAGATGTGCTGTAAGGAAACTCCTAGAGATGTGCTGGCAGAGATTAGACATGTGTGTGTTTGCATTTCCTTCCCATTAATGATGGTTAGTTAATAAGAATACATCTACAATTGGAAGTTGTCTTAGATTCACCAACTTTATTAGTCCAATTTTTTTCAGAAAAACAAATAAATTGATGTGAGGTAACTATATATATATATATATATATATATATATATATATATATATATATATATAACACATACACATGGATATATGTGGATGCATATATGTGTGTGCATATACACACACACACACACACACACACACATAAAGAAAGTAAGATTAATTGATTAATTTTGTCAGTATACAAAGAAAGGACTACTGAAGCCAGGAACAAAATTGATTTAGTATCCACCCAGTTCAAAACTGGGAAAGATGATAAGGGGGTTGAATCAAGTCCTAAAGTCTTGTGGATCATTTTGTTGAGGAATAGCATTGGATGGAGTTATAGTGGGTATGAATATCGATATCATGTTGAATTGGAAAACCAAGTGCAAGGAGTGCTAATTATGTCCAACAGAAAATGGAAATGATATCTTAGCTGCAGTAGGAAATAGATCCCGTTCTGTTCTATTCAGAACAAATCTAGTTAGGAAGGACATCATTCTGATTGGCAAGAAGCACTTTCAGTCCAAAATATTAATCTTTTTTTCTCAAAATTATCTCAAAGGTACCTAAATCTTGTAATTTTACAATTAATTTATTCATCAAGGAAAGCATACTTTCTGGGTAGCACATAGGTTTTGAATTTTGCTTGCACTTTGAAAAGGCTGAAGCAAACTAATTAAGATCTTGACTTGGATCACTCATTCCTTCTGATGATACTACTTAAATTTTTCTCCTTGAAATTAGTAAAGAGAAGAATTTGTCAGCTACCAGGGCATCATTTTTAGCCAGGTTAGCTTAACAATGAAAATTATCTACCATACAAGTACAGACTGCACTGTAAAACAAGTTCTATTTCAGTTATTCAATTAAGGATGACATCAAAAGACAAATTAATGTTCATGGAAGCCATTGTCTCCTTCAGCAGAGAACAATCTTAGAGTCACAAAAACTCAGGGTCAACTAGCTGAATGTCTAGTCTCGTATATGAATGGAAAAATATAGTAGAGATTTTAAATGAATCTTYTTGGCAAATATATTTGGAATGAATCCTAAAAGATAAAACATTGAAGAAATCTGAAGAGCAAAATGATTGTAAGATGGAAGAGCACACCAAGCCTCCATAGGGAGAAAATTTATAAATTCTTCTTTTGCAAGAATGATGTGCCCTTACTGGGATGGGGCTGAAGAGAAACACTTAATAGGAGAAGTAGAAGTGCTAGTTATTTCATAGTTTTGTTTTCTTATTTGTTTTCTATTTTGCAAGAAACCATATGTATTAAGAAACAAAAACAAATTAAAGTGACCTGAGATCAGGAACCTGTCAGAAAGCATAAGCTGTGCTAGGTATTAATGCAGTTTGTGCTACTGGAAGATTTGGAAGGAGATTAYAGCACACTGTATTTTATTGTTAAAATAAGAAATTTAGCCAGCCATAACCAAATAAATGAGGAGAAAATTCATTGTGTGTCCTCTGAATTTAAGTGCTACAGCTGCAGTTGGTGATGTGTTGTGCTACTGCTCATGTGTGTACTAGAGGGAATGTGTCAYATACAGACACATCCCTCTCACTGATTTGTTCCACACTTGACTGACCCCATCAGCACCACCAGCAAATTACAGTATAATTTAAATTTTAGTCCTATGCTTGATAAAATGTTAAAGTATATTCTATTGTATTGATCCTTTTGATTACTTATTTTATTTATTTTCATTTCAAATTTTGTCCTTCCTGGTTCCATCTCCATGAGCCCATCCCCACCCCCAGCCTCTCCATTTTTTTCTAAGAGGCTTCTCTCTCACCCACCCACTCACCCCTTTCCACCTCACCCCTCTAGCATCCCCCTTCTTTGGGGGATCAAGCCTTCACATGACCAAGCACATCCCTTCACACTGAGGTGAAACAAGACATTTCTCTGTTACGTATCATATGTAGCAGGTCCCATGGACCAGTCTATGCATGCTCTTTGGTGGGTGGCTTAGTCCCTGGGAGATTTTGTTTTGTTTGGTTTTTTTAGGTGAGCTCATTTCTTCTATATTCTTTGTTCACATTCCAAATGATTTCCCCTTTTCTTGTTCCCCCTCCACATAAGTCCCATAAGCCCTCTTTCCTCCACCCCTTCCCAAGTCAACCCCCTCCCACTTCTATATCCTGGTAATCCCCTACAATGCTGCATCAAGCTTTTCCACAATGAGGGACCTCTCTTTCCTTCTTCTTCGGAATCATTTGATATGTGAATTGTGTCTTGGGTATTCAGAGCTTTTGGGCTAATATCACTTATCAGTGACTGCATTCCATGTGTGTTCTTTTGTGTTTGGCTTACCTCACTTAGGATGGTATTTTCCAGTTCCMACCATTTGCCTAAAAATTTCACGAATTCATTGTTTTTAATTGCYGAGTAGTATTCCATTGTGTAAATATACCACATTTTCAATATCCATTCCTCCATTGAGGGACATCTGGGTTCTTTCCAGCTTCTGACTATTATAAATAAGGCTGCTRTGAACATAGTGGAGCATGTGTYCTTATTGCATGTCAGGGATTCCTCAGAATATTAGGTATGACACTTCCGGAGGACCCTGTCCCTGTGAGTTCTAGGGGATCCGGTAAGTTGATACTGCTGTTGTTCCTATGGGGCTGCAATCCACTTCAGCTTCTTCAGTCCTTTTCCTAACTCTTCCACTGGGGTCCCTACACTCGGTCCAATGGTTGGATGTAAGTATCTGCCTCTGCCTCAGTAATGTGCTGGAAAAGGCTCTCAGAGGATAGCCATGCTAGGCTGCTATTTGCAAGCACATCTTGGTATCAGCAATAGTGTCTGTAGGGGTTTGCTATCTGCATCTGGAATGGATCCCAAGGTGGGGTGGTTGCTGGATGGTCTTGCCTTCAGTCTCAGCTCCATTTTTTTGTCCTTGAGATGGGTGGGTGGCCCCATTCCTAAACTAGGGGCCATGTCTGTCTACTGGAGGCGATATCCATCTCACAGCTGTTGTGCATTTCAGCTAATGTGATGTCCAATGGGTCTTGGAAGCCTCTCACACTCCCTGGTGTCTGGGACTTTGTAGTAGTTACCCTGTTCCACACCACACACTGCTTCCTATTTCTACTAATTCTTTTGAACCTCTGTACTTCTCTCCTGTCTCCCCTAATACATGATCCTGCCCTCTCCTCTTTTGTATTTCCCCTCCCCTTTCCCACCCAAATTCCTCCCTCCCTCTACCTTCCAGACTGTTTTGTTCCCACTTCTAAGTGGAATTGTAGCATCCCTTTTGTTAAGCATCATATGGTCTGTGATTTTCATCACGGGTATTCTGGCTTTATGGCGAATATTCACTTATCCTTGAGTACCTGCCATGTATTGTTCTTTTAGGTACGCGCTACCTCAGTCTGGATGATATTTTCTAGTTGTATCAATTTGCCTGCAGATTTGTGATGTCCTTGGAACTCATTCTGCAGACCAGGCTGGCCTCGAACTCAGAAATCCTCCTGCCTCTTCCTCCCAAGTTCTAGGATTGTGTGCCACCACTGCCCAGCAATATCCTTGGTTTTAATAGCAGAGTAGTATTCCATTGTGTAAATGTACCCCGTTTTCAGTATCTATTATTCCATTGAGGGGCATCTGGGTTGTTTCTACCTTCTTGCTATTATAAATGAGGGTACTATAAGGATTCATGGAGCACTTGTTCTTGTGATATGGTGGAACACCATTTGGGTATATGCTTAGCAGTGGTATAGCTGGGTCTTTATGTAGAAGTATTTCCAATTGTCTGAGGAACAAAATGAAATTTTCATATAACTTAAATTTACTTAAAGTAGCAACACTTTGTAGTGAAATTATAGAAAAATAAATGAAAAATTTTCACTGTGTTTTTCTATATTTGTATTTAAAGATGCCATTACTGTTGTGCTGTTAAACACTATTTCATTGATACTGATCATTTAAAAAGATAAAGATAGGATAATTACAAACAAAGGAATACATAGTTAGATATTTGACCTGGGTAATATAAGTAAATGCAAGAGATTTTATTTCTAATTACAAAGCCTGTACATAAATAAATGGCATTAACATTTCAGAAGTATCGTTTCTATGTTCCCTAAAGAGCAAAGCTACATGATATTTTCAAAAAGAAGTTGTTGTCAAATCTCTGTTCTTTATCATAAAAACAACCACCCAAAATTTTATTTGCAGTGGTTAGAATGGATTTTGGTTGTATTTATGTATGTGTACTTTCAAAAGAAAAGAGGGTTTCTAATAACAAAGTTACAGTATTCAACATCTTAAAATCTGATGTGTAGAATACCATAAAGAAATTTTTAAAATATTACAATTAATGGATAAAATGTACACTCTATAGAGAACAGTGTTGGATCACTGAAAGCCCTTCTTATTCTTTGTCAAGGATAGAGATGTTACCAATATTTGATCTTTCACAGGCATGAGTACTTCATGCTGCTCTAGGTCCCATAGAAGCCTTTCTTCTTTGGTTGCTTCTGTGTTCACTTGTTGGAATATAGCCCATTACCTCTGTCCTTCCTACCATGGTCTTTACATGGTCACTTACTTTCAGGATGTAACAGTTTATATTTATAAATATCTACCTAGATTTAAAGACATCTGCTGTACTCTATGTTCTTGGTAAGTTTATTGTTGTCCATCCTTCAATTTGAAAGTAAATGATTATTAGGGTAATTTAAAACTAATATTGAAATCAATGTTAGAATGATGCATTTAGAGAAAGATATGTATTGCAAATACAAAATGAATAAATACATTTGGAATAGTATAGAAGATTAAATCTAAATTTATAAATTAGAGCTGGAAAATCATTTAATGGGTAGGAAGAAATGGTGATATATATATATATATATATACATATATATATATGAGATAATGAATAAATTATAATTGCATTTCATTGAAAAGATTTGTAAATTTTGTCAGTTTAACAGCAGGTTAAAAATAACTTTATTCTCCTTAACTTCTGCAACATGAATACATGATAAATATGAAACCAAATGTGGAAGACGCAATGATAGGTGCTAAGGAGGAATTTAAAATTGCTAAGATGTATATCGTGCTTTATATAGCTTTATATTCAAGAATAAAGATAATATAAGATCAAGGCTGTAGTGTAATAGATGAAAATCTTAAATGCCAGGCAGTTCAAAGAGAGGACTTTTAACGGGAAAGAGCAGAAGAAGAGGTTTAATTAAGCTAATTGCATTTGTTCCTGAATGACAAGGATGAATACCATCTACACATTTTACTTTACAGTGGGTTCACAGGAATTCAGTCTTGAAAGGAAGTATTCTCTGTAGGATCTGACATTTGAACCCTAGATTTCCAGTTGATGTCATGGTTGGGGAGGTTTATAACGTGTGGCCTTGCTCACATGGGGTAGGCTTTGAGTCTTTAAAGCCTCAAATCACTTTTGTTTTGTCTTTTCCCTGCTTGGAGAGTGTTTGAGATGTAAGTACCCACTTCCTGCTTCAGCCTTCACGCTTTCTGCCATTTGTCCCCACCATGAAGGACTCTTATCTTTTTGGAACAGTAAGCACCATAAATCCAAATAACCCGATTAAAGAACAGGGTACTAAACTAAACAGGGAAGAGAGAAATTGTGAATATCTGAAAAGCACTTAAGGAACGGTACAATGTCCTTAGACATCTGGGATATGCAAATCAAAATAACTCTAAGGTTCCATCTTACACCCATCAGAATGGCTAAGATAAAAACTCAAAAGATAACACATGCTGCTGAGGATGTAGAACAAGGGTAGCACTCCTTGTTGGTTGGAGCGTAATACTGTACAAACATTTTGTAAGTCAATTTCTTAGAAAACTGGGAATGGATGTGCCCTAAGACTTAACTACAACACTCTTAGGCATATCCCATAAGATGCTCCATCATTCCACAAAGACACTTGCTTGACCATGTTCACAGTAAATTTATTCATAAGAGCCAGAATATGAAAACAAACTAGATGTCCCTCAACTGAAGAATGTATGAAGAAAATGTAGCACATACAAAATGGAATACTTAAATAAAGAATATATCCAATAAAAAAAAGAACAAATGGTAAAAAAAAAAAAAATGGAATACTACCCAGTTATTAACAGCAAAGTCATCATGAAATGTTCAGGCAAATAAATGGAGCTTGAGACTATCACCCTGAGTGAGATAACCCAGTCTCAAAGGACATGCATGGTATGCACTCACTTATAAGTGGGTATTAGCCATAAAATGCAGGTACCATGTTACACTGTACAGACCCAAAGAAACTATACAGAAGGGAAGACCCAAGCAAAGAAGCTTGAATCTCACATAGAAGGGGAAATAAAATAGTCATCAGAGGGAAATCGAGGGAGGCAGCTGGTAGGAAGAGGGGGATGGGGGATTCAGGATCAGGCATGAGGAAGGACAGGAGAGATAGCTAAATGGCTATGAAAATTAATGGAAATCTGCAACCAATGGGTTAAGGAGGTGGGGGAGGGAGAAGGTCATTCGCAGGACAAAACAGAGACCTGGGATAAGGGAACTTCCCAAGAATCAATGGGTATGGCCTCAGCTGTGACTTACCACACTGGGGATATGAAACCTGAAGAGGACACCTCCCTTAGCCAGATAGGAACTCCTTGTAAGTGATTCAGACACTAACACACCGACAAAACTTTCAATTCAAAGTTTATCCTGTCTACAAGTAATGCAGGCACTGGGAATGGAGAAGAGACTAAGGGAATTGCCAAATGATAACTGGCCCAAATTAAGACCCATCCCAWGGGCAAGCATCAATCAGTAACACTACTAATGATAGTCTGTTATGGTGGCAAGCAAGAGAATGTTGTCTTCTGAGAGGCTCCAACAGCAGCTGACTCAAACAGATGCAGTCACCGATAGCTGAACAGTGGATGGGGCAGGGGGACTCTTATGGAAGAATAGGAAGGATTGTAGGCCCAAGGAGGATAGGTAGTCCACAGAAAGGCCAACAGTGTCAACTAACCTGGACCTTTGGGGCTCTCAGAGTATAAATCACCCATCAAAGAATAGTCACTGGATGAAGTGAGGTCTCCCACTCATATGTAGCAGATGTAGAGCTTGACCCTCCTATGGGTCCTGAATAGCTGGAAAGGGGGGGCTATCCCAATAGCTGTTGCCTGCATGTGGGATATGTTCTACTAACTGGGGTTAGTAGAGGAAGTTCCTAACCTCAGAGACTTGAAGTGTTTCTGTGGAGGGACACTCTGGGAAGTGAAGGGGGCTGCTTGCTCATAGGAAAAGAGGATAGAGGGAGGAGGAAGGAATCTGGGATGGGATGACTGGGAAGGAGACATGAGCAAGATTTAAAGTGAATATGTAAAAAATAAAATTAAACAAAAAATGCAACCTCATTTTATCCTTATTATATACATTAAAAATCTATTTTAAAATCATGTCACATTCTGAGATATTCTGATATAAGGCTCTGAATATAAACTTTAAAAAGGAATAAAGAAACTAGATCTTGTTTCCCTAGAAAGGTTAATAAGGTATGATGAGGATATATCTTACTTTGGTGATCTTTGTCCTTGAATCCGATTTTCTCTTTCTGATCATGAAAACTGTCTAGCCAACCAACACTTAGATGCAGTCACACAAACATTTGACCAATACTCCTCAAAAAAGTTATAAAAACAACAAACAATGATGAAGAAATTAACATGGATGAAGAGAGACTTATGTATGCTAGACAAAAAAACAGAATCAAAAAGCTCACAGTCAGACCCAAGGAGATCAAATAGAGTACAGATAATAGTTACCACACTAACATTCGTTCATTAATCAGAACTACATAGCATAATTATATAGCTAATATAGGAAACTGAATGAGGATTTGCGCAACGTGTGAGAATTTTCTATGCTAGCTTTAGAATTTTATTTGTTAGAAATGAAAGTTACTCTAAAATGTAAAAACTAATAAAGTTATTAGCACTGTTTTTGAAAGGAAGATGAAAATGTAATATACTTTGTGGACAGTGTGGGTAGTAAGAACTACACAGCAGACACAGTCTAGTTTCATTATTCTTATAAATAGAACAATGACTGAATATTAATTAACAACAAATAAATCTGCATTCAACTAGATCTTTCCTCCCTGTTTCTAAGTTTGTGTCTCTTAAAGGGTTCTGTAATGGATGACTATGGTTTAGCAAATTTATAGAGTGTGTAAGTCTTTAAATTACAAAGTTAATAGTGTTAGAGTTTTTCCCTTGATTTCAGTATGTGGAAATGTGTTGGAATTTTATCAATCCATGAACTTTAATAATGCTTTAAACTTTCAGATAGAGAGACAACTCCAATTGCTGCATCATGACAAATGTTTTGGATTCTGAAATTAAAACTAATTATATATGCTGACATCTTTTCCAGGGCTATTCACAGTGTGTACGTACATGGTTGTTTGGTTCATCTAGTATAAAGGAAAAATGTGAATCTTTATGAAAGAATATTTTACTAAACATTAGGAGACTGCCAGTCCCTATTTTAGAAGTATAACAATGTTCCTAGGACTTTTACTGCTCCAGTGGAGTGATGGCTAAGAGTCTAGTTTAGGCTGCTCCCTGAAGACTTACAGAATCTAAAGTATTCTGTTCCATCATTTCAAGTCATTTCTGTCTATCCCTTATTGCATTTCAAAACCCCATTGCTATCCCTCAAACACACCAAATGTGCTACTAACACAGTGCTCTTGAACATCCTTTAGAACACTGTTCCCCGTTATGCACAGATAGCAGCACAGGGCTTTGCTTAAACTTACTCAGCATTCTTTCCTATTGTGTTTAATATTACAGTTGTATCCCTTCCAATTCCTTTCTGTATTCAACCTTTCTTGTGGCACTAATCTAAGAATGCTTATATTATTTCAAATGTTAGTTATAGGTGACCTTCTTTCCTTAACTTTAGTGTTTTCTATTTAACCTAAGCCCCGAAAAGAATGCCCACAGCTCACACAGATGGTCAAGGAAGGCTTGGGAAATAAAAGAGTGAAAAGGAAACTCATGAATTTATGTATTTAACAACACTCTGTAAAACTAATTTAGTCTAATAATTAAATTCTTTATTGCTTTGCCTACTTAATATATATATACATACATATACATATATATATATATATATATATATATATATATATATATATATACACATATATCTTAAATGTATATAATGCCATTAATGTTTCAAATGGCTTTGGAATCATGGAATTTTAAAATGGAATCATTACAAACAAATATGCAAGACACATCACAGTTTATTAAACCTCATAGGGACAAAGACTTCAAAGACCCCCATTGCCCCCTGAAATTGACTATTGCCCCTATTCGTGACTGACTGAAATGGTTAGCTCTCTCTCAGTAGTCCATTAGTTCTGCTGGTTTTGGGCTCATTGTTTTCAATTCCGATTTTTTTTGGATATTTTTTCTTTATTCATATTTCAAAGGTTTTCTCCTTCCCAGGTCTCCTGTTTGGAAACTTTCTCTTCCATCCCCTCTCCCCCTGCCTCTATCAGGGTACTCCCCCACCACCGACCCACTCCTGTCTTCCCACCCTGGCATTTCTCTACACTGTGGCAACAAACACCCTCAGGCCSAATGGTCTCTCGTCCCACTGATGTCCAACAAGGACATCCTCAGCCACATATGCAGACATCCCCTTGGGTCCCTCCATGTGTATTTTTTGGTTGGTGGTCCAGTCTCCAGGAGATTTGGGGATCTACCTTGTTGACATTGTTGCTGCAAGCCCCACTTAAGAATTCTATATACTTGAGTATTCAGAGCTTCTGGGCTAATTAATATCCACTTATCAGTGATTGCATTTCATGTGTATTCTTTTGTGATTGGGATAGCTCACTGTAAAAAAGAAGATAGAAAATTTAAAAAAAGGTTAAAAAAAACGGATCCTGAGCTCACAGATGAGTCTTAAATACAAAAAAAAAAAAAAGAATTCTATATACTTGACCCATTAATGAAATACTATACAAATTTCCCTGAAGTTGGTAGAGCATAGCCCATTGATACCATATATATTATACTATATTTTTAATGAACAAGGCATAATTCTCATAATACACAGAAGCCCTCAAAAGATGTTCTCATGATGTATAACTTAGAGTAGTACTAAGCAGTAAATATTTACAAAAACCTACATGCTTTAAACTCATAGAAGCCTTGAAAGTAGTCATCAGTGGAAAAAGGTAAAAAGGTAACTAATGTGATTAAAGAAATATGGTCATCTCCTTAATGAACTAAAGCTTATAAAATGACCCATGGAATGAAAGACATGAAAGACATTTTATTAACGTGTTTTATTTACATTCAATAGCATTTGTAATTAAGTCATCATATAATACAAACAGCATTCATTAATAAAATTATATAAGATATCATTATTATTTTAGGGCTTTTTCTTTCTCTTTCCACATCATCAGTTTCTGATTCTTTTTTTTTTTTCACTTAAATGGTTACATTTTTTATTATATATATTCTTTTTTTTTGTATTTAAGTTTTTTCTTTCTTTTTTTTTATTGGATATATTCTTTATTTACATTTCACTTCCCTTTTTCTGGTTTCCCCGCCCGCCAGATGTCCCATATGTCTTTTTCCCT
>BDUI01006200.1:53547-64987 GCA_002335545.1 Apodemus speciosus
ATTCATTTATTCATTCATTCATTCATTTTAAACTCCATATTTTATTCTCCTCCAGGTCTGCCCTTCAACTGTACCACATCCCATACTTCCTCCCCAGCCCCTGTCTCCAGGAAGATGTCCACCCCCCCTCCCTCAAATCCCCACCCTACCAGACCTCTAAACTCCCTTACCCTCCAGTCTCCTGAGGGTTAGGTGCATCTTCTCTGACTGAACCAAGACTCAGCAGTCCTCTGCTRTATATGTGTTGGGGGCCTTATATCAGCTGGTGTATGCTGCCTGGTTTGTGGTCAAATGTCTGAGAGATCTCAGAGGTCCAGATTAATTGAGAATGCTGCTTCTCCTACAGGGTTGCCCTCCTCAGCTTCTTCCAGCTTTCCCCTAATAGACCACAGGGTTCAGAAGCTTCTGTACATTGGTTGGGTACAAATATTTGCATCTGACTCTTTAACCTGCTTGTTGGATCTTTCAGAGGGCAGTCATGATAGGTCCATTTTTGTGAGCTCTCCATAGCCTCAGTTATAGTTTCAGGTTTTGGGACCTCTCCTTGAGCTGGATCCTACTTTGGGCCTGTCACTGGACATTATTTCCCTCAGGCTCCTCTCCATTTCCATCCCTGAAGTTCTTTCARACGAGAACAATTATGAGTCAAAGTCTTGACTGTTGGATGGCAACCTCATTCTTCCCTTGATGCCTTGTCTTTCTGCTGGAGGTGGTCTCTACATGTTCCCTTTACCCAATGGGGCATTTCATCTAAGGCCCTTCCCTTTGAGTCCTGACAGTCTCTCACCTCACAGGTCACTGTTACATTCTGGAGCTCCCCATCCCCCAACCTCCTACCTTCAGAGGTTGACTATTCCCATTCTTTCATCCCTTAGGGCTTCAGTCCTTTTCCCCCACCTAATAACAGATCATGTTCCCCTCCCCCATCCTCTTTCCCTCCCAGGTTCCCATTCCTCCCCTTTGTGGTTGTTTTCTTCTCCCTCCCTAGTGGGATGGAGGCATCCTCACTTGGGCCCTTCAGCTTGTTGACCTTTATGAGTTCTGTGATTGACTGTATCTTGGATTTTCTGTACTTTATTTTTTTATTTTTTATTTTTTATTTTATTTTTTTTTTGCTAATATCCACTTTTTAGTGAGTATATACCATGCATGTTTTCTGCAGGTCTGAATTGCCTCACTCAGGATGCTATTTTCTAGTTCTATGTATTTGCCTGAAACACTTGGAATGTCCACATTCTTAATAGTGAATAGTATTCCATTTTGCTAATGACCCACATTTTCTGTATCTATTCTTCTGTCCTGGCACATCTGTATTGTATCCAGCTTCTGGCTACCACAATGGCTGCCATTAACATAGAGGAACATTTGCCCCTGTGCCATGATAGGGCATCTTTGGGATATATTCTCAAGAGTGGTATTGTTGGGTCTTCAGGTATATTTATTTCCAATTTTCAGAGGTACTCCAAATTGATTTCTAGGGTAGATGTACGAGTTCGCAATCACAACAGCAATGGAAGAGTCTTCCTCTTTGTCCACATCCCCACCAACATATGCTATTGCCTAAGGTTTTGATCTTATCCATTCTGATTTGTGTAAGGATCTCAGGATCCTTTTGATTTACATTTCTTTGATCTTTGATCGCTAAGAACTTTGCACATTTCTTTAGTTGCTTTTCAGTCATTCAAGATTCCTCTGTTGTGAATCTTGGTTTAGTTATATACCCCATTTTTTGATTAGGTTGTTTCGTTGTTGTTGTTGTTGTGGGTTTTTTTTCCCTTTGGTTGTTAGCTTCTTGAGATCTTTATATATTTTGGATATTAGCTCTCTATCAGATGTGAGGGTAGTGAAGAACTTTTTCCTAATCTGTAGATTGCTGATTTGTCTTATTGCCTATGTCTTTTGCCTTACAAAAGCTTTCCAGTTTCATGAGGTCTCATTTATCAATTCTTGATCTTAGAGCATGAGACRCTGGAGTTCTGTTTAGAAAGTTTCCTTCTGTTCCAGTGAGTTCAAGGCTCTATCCCACTTTCTCTTCTATTAGATTCAGTGTATCCGGTTTTATGTTGAGGTCCTTGATCCACTTGTACTTGATCTTTGTGCATGGTGACAAATATTGGTCAATTGTCATTTGTCTACATATCTGCAGTCAGACCAGCACCATTTGTTGAAGATGTTTTCCTTTTTCCATTGTATATATTTGGCTTCTTTGTCAAAGATCAAGTGTCTGTAAGTGTGTGGTTTTATTTCTGGGTCCTCAATTCAATTCCATTGATCAATGTGTCTGTTTCTGTACAAATACCATGCAGTTTTTAATCACTATTTTGCTGTTGTTAAGCTTGAGGTCAGGGATGGTGATTCTCCCAGCCATTCATTTACTATTAAGTATTGCTTTTGCTGTTCTGGGTTTTTTGCCTTTTCAGATGAAATTGAGAATTGCTTTTCCCATGACTTTGAAGAATTTTGTTGGGATTTTTGATGGAGATTGCATAAATCACAATTGTTGGTTCTTGAAGCCAGTGCTAAATAAAATAAGGGTTAATTYGACACAAGTATAATCTACCATGACAATAGATCTGACAGTGTAGAATTTACTTAGTTTTTAGGTGTGATTGAAAAGCTTGAATTACTTTGTACTAGAGTTTTGTTTAAGCAGTATAGAGGAATGACCCAAGATTCTTCAAACTACTCAGAGTGCCTATGAGTTAAAACTGTTCTCATGAGTTATTTATGGATTTTTCCATTTAAAATTGATGGACCATGATTGGCCATAAGTTTCTGAAACTTCAAAGACTGGAAATTACCTAATAATTTATTTGTACTTACTAGTTAAATGTGTAATTATTTTGAAAATATTTGTAATTTATAATCAAATTCACCAAAATTTAAAGATAGCTATGAATTTTGGTTTTATCATTTACTCTTTTATTTTCTATACTTATCAATGTCCTCAAATTACAAACCAATAAAGTTGTAAATGTTATACAAGCACAAAATACCATATAATTTAGAATTACGTATTTCATGAAGTCATTCATGGTATGGGTGTTATGAATAATTTTATAAATGTGTTTTGAAAATTAAAATTCTAGTAAAGAATGTAATTTCTGGAGCTTTATATTATRTATAATTGTTAGAATTGGCAATTTATTTATAATCCATTTCAGAAGATATTGCAATTCAAACTGAGTTTCTCAGAATAATTTAATGTAATGGATATGGGGAGACAGAAAAATATTAACATTTGCAAAAATTTAATAATTAGGTAATGAATATTTATTAGACCTAATAATTAAGTACATCATAATTTGCACTTTTTCCTTTAAAATGCCACAATTTGTTTTTTTCATTTTTCTATCTTTAGTTCCCTCTGAGTTCTTGATTTTGACACTGAATTGCAGAGTGAAACTTCCATTTCTGTAATTCATTACAGATTGGTTGAAATGACTACATTCCAATATGGGGATAGTTAGAAGTCATTTTCATTTCATCAAGTGATTTGCTCTTTCTTTTATCTCTCTGCCCAGACTGAGTTGGAAGGATTAATTCCCAATAGATGTTCTATGCATATTTATTCAGCATTCTACTTTTCCTTCCAGAGGATCGAATGTCTTTGTTTTGCATACAGTTCAGTCATTGATTTTCCTCTTGCCACAACTCACTCTGATCTATTTTAAGCAAGCATATTTGAAGACATTTTTTTTTCTTTTTTCCAAGCTATGGTAATGGAGGCTCATTTTGCTAACCATATGCAGTCATTCAGTCACCATCTTCTTTATCTCATTAAAAGTTCTAAAAATCTCCCTTGGGTCTAAAAGTTGTTCTAGATTTTACTTCTGATATCCATTAGTCAATCTATTCATCCAAACATCATGGAATATATTACTCTTAAATTTAAAGACGCGAACTTTACAYTTGATTATATACATGTATATATACCCACAAGTTAGTTTTCAAAGGACAATGCAAAATATATTTACTTAAACTATCCATGTTGGTATGAGCAGATATGTTACTTTGAATATGCTTGGCCCAGGGAGAGGCACTATTAGGAAGTATGCCCTTCTGGGAGTAGGTTGCAGCCTTGCTGATGAAGGTGTGGCMCTGTGGGCATGGGCCTTAAGACCCTCCTCCTGACCATGTGAGAGCCAGTCTTCTCCAAGTAGCATTCAAGTGAAGATGTAGAACTCTAAGCTCCTCCTGCACCATGCCTGCCTGGATATTGCCATGTTACTGCCTTGATGATACCAGACTGAACCCCTGAACCTGTAAGCAATCCCAATTAAATGTTGTTCTTAAAAGAGTTGTCTTGATCATGGTATCTGTTCACAGCAATAAAACCCTGACTAAAATAGCAGGTGAGAGAAAACTTGAATGCTTCTGAAAAAAAATCCTCAGAAATGTTGACTTATGCATCTATTCTACTTTTATATTTTCTAAATAACAGATTTTTTTTTGACAGAAAAGCACTATCTTACACTTACCAAACATTTATTTTTAAAAGAATGTGATTTATTAACTCTGGAAGATGTGCATAACCATGAAAGTGAACTGGCCTTAGAATTCTCAACAAATGAGAGATTTATGTTGACAAATTCAAGAAAAAAGTAGTTTTGATGAATATGTGATATGAATTTTGATTGAAAAAAGTCACTGAAAATATGATGAAAAATAATTATTTTATATCCACATGGAATGAGTTTATCTGTAAAATTTAGGAATACAAACTTAGTTGTGGTTCATTTGTGAGTACTTTGAACAAGTGGATTTACATACTTTTAGAAAGGACCATTGCATTTTAAATGACAGCCCACAAAATGAAGAAAGAAATAATTCCTAGGTATGCCTGATTGAGAGACTTGTCCAGGGAGCATTATACATGAATATTTTAGAAATTGGCGTGGATTTTATTGAATTAAAACAAGCAACATTACTAGAGTGTGCATTTCTAAACCACTTTATAGACAATTCTTAGCAGTTTCCCATATACTACCTACAAGCTGAAAATTCAGTCTCTATAAAATCAAGTGTTTTTCAGAAAATAACAATACTCAGACCTTACTAGAGATAAATTCTCTCTTTATGTCAAGGATTATATCAGGATATAATCTCTGCCATTTCTTTGGCAGGGAATATATTTAAAAGGGAAAATAATCATGATCATAAAATTGTCACACCACAAATTTTTCTCCTCCAGCTTATTATCTTTCTTGAACAATTGGAGGGGAAAAACTGTTTCTCTAGCCTTCCTCCCTCATTCCCATAGACAATCTTCTCTCTGCTGCTTTCCATTTTGATGTTTTAAATCAAAGATATAATCACCTCAATGGTCACATATTTCTATGGATTTATAGGCAGAGGTAAATGAAGTACACAATTGCATTTTGCCTTTTCTATCATAGATCTCTGTCAGACTGAAACACAATTTGAAATCCTGACCCCTCAACAAATAAGTGGAAAAGTCCTGACCTTTACAGCATTTTTAAAAAGATAGCAGTATAATGGCTGTTATTGTTTGGAAAGATTCTAACTGTGAACTGTAATAAAGAAATAAAATTTGCCTCATAATGAAAAGAACTTTTTTGCCGAGCGATTCAATTAAAATATCTTAATGTAAAATTGGCACATACAAAGAATAGGATTATACCTCACACACACAATGAACGCATCCATCAAATAGGCAAGTAAAATAACCACTACTAATTTGTCATTACTATGAAATTTTAAAAAAATAAAATTTAAAACTCAGCTATCTAAATAACACATTAGGTGTTTACCACATCAGTGAAATTAAAATAATATAAAAGAAGAAGACCGGGAGCTGAAAATATGCAGGGAGTGCATTTTAGTAAAAGTACAAATGTCTATGTGTATTAACTATGTGCAAGAAAAGCAGCAAAAAGAGTGAAGGAAGCATCAGGACATTAATCCTTGTTGTGAAGAATTACTGAGAGAGAAAGAAATGGAAGGAAGTTTCAAATACACTTAGAAAGTGATTGATGAGAACAAGGATGATCATTTTGTAAATTTATCTTAAAATAAGCACATATATTTTGTAAACTTGAGAGCTTCTATATATTGTACGACTTAGTAAAATAGGATCTAAATGAGTCTCTAGTAAGTGTTGGAAACAGATGAGATTTGTAGCACTGAAATGTAAAAATACCCAGTGTGCTAAGTTAACATTATGTCTCTATGATAAAGATAGAACTGTATACCCAAGTGTGTTGTCAGATAGATGCTYTAGTAAAACTGAGTACATAAAGTTTGGAAAAAAATATGGTCTAAGCACTTGCATTGATGAGAAAATATCTACATTTTATTTTAATAACTAATTCACTTTTTCTTCTAATAGGTTATCTCATGAAATGCATTCATATGTGTGCATATTCATATCTGATTCAGTACATTTCTTTTAACACTCATTTCCAGTTATTAAGAATTGATAGATAAATTAGTAAGGCATGTTGTTTTAGTTTGCTTTCCTATTGTGATTATGCTGTAAGTTAAAGTAACTTGAGGAAGAAAGGTGTTTTGTTGTTATTGTGTATTAATTTGTTTGTTCGTTTCTTTCAATTTTACAGCTTGCCATATCATTGAGGAAATTGGGGAAGAAAGAAGACCAGAAACTAAAGGAAAGATTATGTAGTAACTCAGGGMTTAGTTTCTTGCTCCCCATTACTTGCTTGGTTAACTTTAAGGTACAGGATGACCTATTTAAGGATAGCGCCACCCATCATTGGCTAAACCATTCCACATCAATCATCAGTTAATAAAATAACTCACAGTCATGTTCACAGAACATTCAGATCTGGGCAAATAATCAGCTGGTGTTTCTTGTTTATAGAAAGCTCAAGTTTTGTGTCAGTTGACTTAGCTTAGTATGACAAATTATAAGGAATATACCATTTATTCTGTGCCAGGGAAATATCAGCATAAACAAGCCAGTTGTAGAAAAAAAATTAGCTCATAGAGTCATACAAATATATAATAGTAAAGAAAATAAAGAATATGTTACAATTTATGGATTTATTTACTTTGTATTTAAGAGAGTTTTTCGTATAATCCAGGCTGACATTGAAAATACCAGAAAAGCAAAGATCACCCTGAAGTTGTAGTGCTGTTAATATAGGCACATGTCATCACATTTGGATTATACAGGGCTGAGGACCAAACTCTTCTTAGTTCATAGTGTTAAAGCACTATATCATCTGAGCCACATCTCTAGCTAGTTTATACATTTATAAYATTGAACTTTAAATAGTTCCACTAGAKAACATTCTATCTATTTAACCAAGTAAAGGTTTATTTTATGATTATTTGATGCTTTGTTTGGTGTTAATCAGCTTGGCAGCAGCCTCATATATTTGAAAATTTAGTGTCTAATGTTTTGCACCAAGAGGCCTCAAGGGTGCAATGATTGGTTTGTGCCTAAGAACATACTTCTTAAATCGCTCTCTATTGTTATGCAATATGTGCTGGTTATATTTCAGTTTAGTAAATAAATGGATAGATAGATAGATGATAGATAGATAGATAGATAGATAGATAGATAGATGATAGATAGATAGACAGATAGACACTTCATTTGCTTATCTATTATGTTCAGTATCCAGAGTCCTATGAACCAAACATAAAATGACTTATTTTGAGGATGGAAAATCTATGTGCAAAGGTGAAGTCTTCACAAAAAAAGTAAATATAAACATCAGCAAATATTTAGATGTAGGGTTTCATATGGAATTTTAGCAAATGGTGTATTGCTGAGCTCTATTATTTTTTCTTTTAAACTATCTACATTTCAAGTGTTATCCACTTGCCAGGCTCCTCCCTCTCCCAGAAACCCCCTCTCCTATGCCCCCTCCCTCTGCTTCTATAAGGGTGTTTCTTCACCCACCCATTCCTACCTCCCTCTCCTCTATTTCCCTATACTGGAGCATCTATCAAACCTTCATAGGACCAAGGACTTCTCCTCCCATTGATGTCTGACACGGCTGTCCTCTGCTACATATACAGTCATAGCCATGTGTACTCCTTGTTTGGAGGCACACTGAGCATAGGGTCCCCAACGGAGTAGTTAGAGAAAGGACTGAAAGTGCAGAAGGGGTTTGTAACCTCATAGGATGAACAATAATGTCAGCCAACCAGACCCCCCCCAGAGCTCCCAGTGGCTAAACTCAATACTTTAGGCATGGCTGATGCTCTTGTAAAATTAGAGCAGTGGATTATATCTGCCTGAGACTCACTTAAGCTTAGTTTAACTAAGATTCCTTTCTGGATCTAAAATCAGGCTCAGAAGATTCATAAGTATGAACATAGCCTTCCCCTCCCTGCAGTTATAGAAGTGGCTTAAAAATGCTGCAAAAAAGAGTGACTCTTCCTATTTGCTTTAGCTGCCTGTCAATTGCAGACACTTGTGGAAACAACTACAGTTAAGCTGTTTGGTTTAGCAAGCTAGACTTGGGCAGAATTCTGTCTCTGAATCCTTGCTTTCTAACTCTGGGGCAAATGAAAAGACTTCTCAGAAAAAAACAGGCATTATGATAAAAAATGGCAAAGCATAATGTCACTGACAAAGGGAAGCATGGAGTTGGACTTCAGCAGGAAGCAAGTAGATAAAGTATACAATGAAAAATAATTTATTGCAGATAGGTTTATCAAGCCAATTTTGTACTGTTGCCTATATCACATAAAACAAATTTCTCTAGTAATTATGTTATCCTGCTCTCTCATGACTAGTGGGGATAAAGAATGTTAGGTCCAGAAAATTGGAGATGAGACTGCCAAAAAAATGTAGAGGCTTATGAGTGCTTCTTCTTTTACAATTTTCCATTTCCATTTAGCATGTGATAATCCCGGAGTAACAAAGCACACACACACACACACACACACACACACACACACACACACACACACACACCACAACAGATATATAGACATAGATATAGATTTTTCAGCTATAAAGTTAATGTTAGCAAAAATATCCATACATCACATTGTATATGATAAAGTAACCAAATATAGGGTTAAGAGAACAACATGGATTAATAAATTGAGATAGCAAAATTAATCTTAAGCAAGTGTAACAGTTTGTGTTGTAATATTACATGTATAAAAGTTTTGTATGAAATACATGATTGGCCTGAAAAAAATGACATTCTATGTTTAGACATGTCTCACAAATAAGTACCACATGAAACTAAGAAATATTGTTAATGCTCGTGATGTTAAATTTTTGAAAATATTAGACCTGTGAGTTTTCTTATCCTTTCTAAGGGACAAAATGTTTTGGTAATTTACATGTTCTTGATGATAGTGTAATCAAGGATGTAATATAATTTGCCATGTAGTAAATAAATACATCATCATTTACATGAAAAGATATTGAATACAGAAGTAAAAGTGTCTTTCTTCAATGAAGGTAAGGAGGGTATGAGAATGAGGGTATGGAATTCAGATAGCTTGTACCAGAAGAGCACAGTAGAAGCCACACTTATGGGAGATGCTGAAGCTGTGGCCATCTGGAGTCTACTGAAGATACATCAAGTGCATATTCCTTTAGTAAATAAACATAAATCTCTTGAACATATCAAAAGAAGGAAAGGGGATAACATTTGAAATGTAAATAAAGGAAACATCTAATTAAAAAAAAAGACATGTCCCTGTGGGTTGCTCTTGAAAAGCATGTAGGAAGTGCAGTCTGGCTCTTGTTACCTCCAAGCCACAGTTGAGCAAAGGAGTTCCAGAAAACACTATTGTCCATGTTATTCTGACATTGCTCATTCTTTCTTTTATTATTTTTTTATTGAATATATTCTTCATTTACATTTCGAATGTTAAAACCTTTCCCAGTTTCCCTCCTCCCTGAAAACCCTCAACCCCTCCTCCCACCACTGCCTCCAAGAATATGCTGCTCCACCCGACCCACTCCCACTTGCCCTCCACCTCCATTTCCCTATGCTGGGGCATCTATTGAGCCTTCCAAGGACCAAGGACCTCTCCTCCAGCTAATGCCTGAGAAGGCATTCCTCTGCCACACTTTTGGCTGGAACCATGTGAACTCCTTAGTTGATCATTTAGTCCCTGGGAGTCCTGGGGCATCTGGGTAGCTGGCATCTTTGTTCTTCCCATGGGGCTGCAAACCTCTTCAGCTGCTGGAGACCGCTCTCCAGCTCCTCCATTGGGGACCACACACTCAATCCAATGGTTGGCTGATAACATCTACATCTGTACATGTAAGGCTCTGGAAGAGCCCCTCCAGAGACAACCATAACAGGTTCCTTTCTGTATGTACTTCTTGTCCATAATAGAGTCAGGTTTGGTGACTGTATATAGTATGAATGCCCAGGTAGGGCAGTCTCTGGGTGGCCTTTCCTTCAGTCTCTGCTCCATACCTTGTCTCCTTTATTGCTCTTGTGAGTACTTTGTTCCCTTTCTCAGAGGAACCAAAGCAGCCCCACTTCAGTATTCCTTCTTATTGAGCTTCCTGTGGTCTGTGATTAAAACTTGTTTATTTTGAGCTTTTGGGCTAATATACACTTATTAGTGAGTGTATACCATGTGTGTTCTTTTGTGATTGGGTTACCTCACACAGGATGCCACTTTATAGTTCCATCCATTTGTCTAAGAATTTCATGAATTCATTTTTTTAATAGCTGAATAGTACTCCATTATGTACCAAAATTTCTGTACAGCTTGAGGTCAGGGATGGTGATTCCCCCAGGAGATCTTTTGTTATGGGGAATAGTTTTTGCTATCCTGGGTTTTTTGTTATTCCAGGTGAATTTGCAGATTTCTCTTTCTAGATCTATGAAGACTTGATTTGGAATTCTGATGRGTATYGCATTGAATCTGTAGATTGCTTTTAGAAAGATGGGCATTTTACTATATTAATCCTGCCAATCCATGAGCATGGAAGGTCTTCCATCTTCTGAGGTCTTCTTTCATTTCTTTCTTTAGAGGCTTGAAGTTCTTGTTATACAGATCTTTCACTTGCTTGGTTAGAGTCACATCTAGGTATGCAATATTATTTGTGATTATTATGAATGGTGTCATTTCCCTTATTTCTTTCTCAGCTTGTTTATCCTTTGAGTAGAGGAAGGCTACTGATCTGTTTTAGTTAATTTTATATCCAGCCACTTTGCTGAAGTTGTTTAGGAGTTCTCTGGTGGAATTTTTGGGGTYGCTTATGTATATGATCATATCATCTGCAAATAGTGACATTTTGAGTTCTTCCTTTCCAATTTGAATACATTTGACCTCTTTTTATTGTCTGATTGCTCTGCATAGGACTTCAAGAACTATGTTGAGCCGGGCGTGGTGGCGCACGCCTGTAATCCCAGCACTTGGGAGGCAGAGGTAGGTGGATTTCTGAGTTCGAGGCCAGCCTGGTCTACAGAGTGAGTTCCAGGACAGCCAGGGCTACACAGAGAAACCCTGTCTC
>BDUI01006200.1:67459-78579 GCA_002335545.1 Apodemus speciosus
AAAAAAAAAACAACAACAACAACAACAACAAAAAACAAAACAAAAGAACTATGTTGAATAGATAGGGAGAGAGTGGGTAGCCTTGTCTGGTCCCTGAATTTAGTGGGATTCACTAAATTCAAGTTTCTCTATTTAGTTTGATATTGACTACCAGTTTGCAGAATTTTGCTTTCACTATGTTTCAGTATGGGCCTTGAAATCCTGATCTCTCCAAAACTCTCATCATGAAGGGATGCTGAATTTTGTCAAAAGTATTTTCAGCATCTAATAAAATGTCCATGCATTTTCTTTTTCTTTGAGTTTGTTTAGAAGCATCCTACATTGATGGATTTCCATGTATTGAACCATCCCTGCATTCCTGGGATGAAGCCTACTTGATCATGGTAAATTACCATATGATGCATTCTTGGATTTGGGTCACCAGAATTTTGTTGATATTCATAAGGGAATATTACATCGATATTCATAAGGGAAATTGGTCTGAAGTTCTCTTTCCTTGTTTGGTCTTTGTTTGGTTTAGTTGTAAGCATTATTGTGGCTTCATAGAATGAGTTGGATAGTGTTCCTTGAGTTTCTGTGTCATGGAATAGTTTGAAGAGTTCCTGTATTAGCTCTTCTTTGAAGATCTGACAGAATTTCCTATTGAACCTATCTGGTCCTGGGCTTTTTTTTTTTTCTTCTTTTTGATGGGAGACTATTAAAAACTGTGTGTATTTTCTAGGAATTATGGGACTACTTAGATGGTTTATCTGATCCTGTTTTAATGTTGGCWTCTGGTATGTATCTAGAAAATTGTCCATTTCATCCAGATTTTCAAATTTTGTTGAGTATAAGCTCTAGTATTATGATCTGATTTTTTTTTAATTTCCACACTTTCTGGTGTTATGTGTCCCTTTCCATTTCTGATTTCATTAATTTAGTTAGTGCCTCTGTGCCCTCTGTCTAGTCTGTCTAAGGGTTTATCTATCCTCTTGATTTTCTCAAAGAACCAGCTCCTAGTTTTGGTGATTCTTTGTATAGTTCTTTTTGTGTCTATTTGGTTGATTTCAGCTCTGAGTTTGATTATTTCTTGCCATCTACTCCTTTTGGGTGTATTTGCTTCTTTTTGTTCTAGACCTTTCAAATGTACTGTCAAGCTGCTAGTGTAAGCTCTCTCTATTTTCTTTTTGGAGGCACTTAGAGCTATCAGTTTTCCTCTTAGCACTGCTTTCATTGTGTCCCATAAGTTTTGGTATGATGTGTCTTCATCTTCACTAAATTCCGAAAAATCTTTAGTTTCTTTCTTTATTTCTTCCTTGACCAAGCTATCAATGAGAAGAGCATTGTTTAATGTCCTAAAGTATGTGTGTTTTCTATTATTTTTGTTTGAACTTAAGACCAGCCTTAGGTCATGATGATCTGATAAGGTGCATGGAATAATTTCAGTATTTCTGTATCTGTTGAGGCCTGTTTTGTGACAATTATATTGTGAAATTTTGGAGAAGGTACTATGATGTGCTGAGAAGAAGGTATATTCTTTTGCTTTATAATCAAATGTTCTATAAATATCTGCTAGATCCATTTGGTCCATAACTTCCCTTAGTTTCAATATGTCTCTGTTTATTTTATGTTTCTAAGATTTTTCCAATGTTGAGAGTAGGGTGTTGAAGTCTCCCACTATTATTGTGTGGTGTGAAATGTGTGCTTTGAGCTTTAGTAAAGTTTCTTTTATGAATGTGGGTGCCCTTGTATTTGGAGCATAGATGTTCAGATTTGAGAGTACGTCTTGGTAGATTTTTCCTTTGACCAGTATGAAGTGTCCGTCGTTATCTTTTTGGAAAACTTTCGGTTGAAAGTCAATTTTATCCTATATAAGAATGGCCACTCTACCTTGGTTTTTTTTGGGGGGGGCTATTTGCTTGGTAAACTGTTTTCCAACCTTTGACTCAGAAGTACTTACTGTCTTTGTCACTGAGGTGGGCTTCTTGTATGTACTGAAATGTTGGGCCTTGTTTTATCTACTCTGTTAGTCTATGTCTTTATATTGGGTAATTAAGACCATTTATATTAAGAGATATTAAGGAAAAGTGATTGTTACTTATTGTTATTTTCATTGTTAAAGGTGGAATTCTGTTTGTGTGGCTATCTTCTTTTGGGTTTGTTCAAAGAAGATTACTTTAATTCTTTTTCTAAGGAGTGGGTTCCCACCTTGTGTTTGAATTTTTCACCCATTATCCTTTGTAGATCTGGATTTGTGGAAAAATATTGTTTAAATTTGGTTTTGTCAAGGAATGTCTTGTTTTCTTCATCTAGGGTAATTGAGAGTTTTGCTGGGTATAGTAGTCTGGGCTGACATTTATGTTCTCTTAGGGTCTTTATGACATCTGTCTGGTATCTTCTAGCTTTCACAGTTTCTGGTGTGAAGTCTGGTGTAATTCTGATAGGTCTGCCTTTATATGTTTCTTGACCTTTTTCCCTTACTGCCTTTAATATTTTTCTTTGTTTAGTGCATTTGTTGTTCTAATTATTATGTGACAGGAGGAATTTCTGTTCTGGTCCAGTCTTTGGATTTCTGTGGGCTTCTTGTATGCTCATGGGCATCTCTTTCTTTAAGTTAGGGGAATTTTCTTCTATAATTTTGTTGAAGATATTTACTGGCCCTTTAAGTTGTAAATCCTCACTGTCTTCTATACCTATAATCCTTAGGTTTTGCCTTTCATTGAGTCCTGGATTTCCTGGATGTTTTGGGTTACAAGTTTTTTGCAAATTGCATTTTGTTTCACCATTGAGTCAATGTTTTCCATGGAATCTTGAGCATCTAAGATTCTTTCTTCTCTCTCTTGTACTCTGTTATTGATTCTTGCATATATGACTTCTGAATTCTTTCCAAGGTTTTTTGTTTCCAGAGATGTCTCACTTTCTGATTTCTTTATTGTATCTACTTTGATTTTTAGATCCTGGATACTTTTCTTTAGTTCCTTCACTTGTTTGTTTGTGTTTTCCTGAAAGTATTAAAGGGATTTTTGTGTTTCCTCTTTAAAAACTTCTACCTGTTGACCCATGTGCTCCTGCATTTCTTTAAGGGATTTTTGTGTTTCTTCTATAGGGGCTTCTACCTGTTGACCCATGTGCTCCTGCATTTCTTTAAGGGAGTTATGCATGTCCTACTTGAAGTCCTCTATCAGCATCATGAGATGTAATTTAAAAGCCATCTTTCATTTTTCTGATGTGTTGAGGTATCCAGGATTTGATGTTTTGGGAGAACTAGATTCTGATGGTGCCATGTTGCCTTGCTTTCTGTTGGTAATGATCTTGCATTTGTCTTTTGCCATCTAGTTATCTCTGGTTTCAGCTGGTCTTGCTGTCTCTAACTATGGCTTCTTTGTCCTGCAAGACAGTGTATCTATACTCTTGGGATTCCTCTTCTCTCAAATTCCCTGCATGTGGCTGGTTCTCTAGGAAGTATCAGGAGATGTGGTCTTCATTGTGGCAGATTTGGCAAGTGTCTACTACAGCAGAACAGGCATTCGGCAGCCTACACTGCACATTCTAAAACTACAGAATTAAGTGGCTGTGGATGAAAACTCATAAGTTTTGAGCAAAAACATTCCTTTTGTTTATTATGTGGCTTTTGAAGGCATATTAGCAAAATGGATATCTGAGGAACAGGGTTACTGGTGTCAGTGAAATTCCTTCATATTGTCATTAATTTTGTTTCAATACTCATAACTTGATAATGTATGCAAATAAAAAGTTACCATCAATATTTTATACAATTTTCTTATTTAAGAACCAATTCTACAACTAAATGTATCAGTTTTAGGCACATTGTTTTAGGAAACAGTAAAGGCAGTTTGTATAACAACAACAAAATATGCACATCACTTATAAGCATTTGATCTTTCCAATATTTGAGTTTCTTTTCCTTTATCTATCTGATGTTTTTCAGTTTTCTCTTTGGAAAAATAAGTACTTTAATTCTCACTGTAACAGTCTAATCATAGTTTTATATGTTATTATTTTTTGGTCACAAAGATGTTTGAAATAATTTTACAGCACTTTTAATGGATGGACTAATTCATTTCTAAAACTATACTCCTTCTGGTGTATAATAACAATTTGTTTTATATTTGTTCATTTTTATTGCTAATTATGAAACATAATCCTTTTTATTGCCATTTATTATCTGTCTGTCAATACTGAAGAATAATAAATATGCAATAAATAGCCTGCTTTAATAAGCCCCTTATAATTTTTCATGTATTGTTATCTTCATTATGTTTTGACATTCATAAGTATGATTTGTCAGTTTACAAACAGGAAATAAATAATACTAATATTAGAGATAGAAATGGTCACTTGAGAAATAGGTGAACAGAAATCATACTGGTGTTCTCAGCTTCGGGGCTCGTCAGAAATTATTTCATGTTTGTTATGTTCTTTACATTGTTGAATTTCTAGTAGTAGTTACTACTGACTCTGCAGTATCACACATCCCTGTATGTTTTCAGTGATGACAATGCAGCTTTGATGATACTGAGCTACACTTGCTAAATCTGGCTAACATCTGAAGAAGACCCATGAATATCTATCTTAGCTACTGTCTCATTGCTTTGAAGAGAAATAAGAACCAAGGCAACTCTTAGCAAAGAAATTATTTAAGTGCTTGCTTAGAGTTTTAGAAATGTAGTCTAGGACAGTGAACTAAATCAATAGAGCATGATGGGAAATAGACATGTAATGGACAGTAGTTGAAAGCTTTTTACATTTATCTGAAATAGAGGGAGATAGACAGAGGGATAAAGGGAAGGGGAGAAGATGGAGACAGAGGGAGGGTAGGAAGCAGAGAGAGGGAAGGAGGCAGAGTGTGAGAGAGGGAGAGAGGGAGGGAGGGAGAAAGATATTCCGCTAATACTTCTAAGAATTCCACTCCATGGGGACTAAGCATTCAAATAAGTCAACATTTTGGAGTCATTCTCATTGAAACTACCACTATATGTTAATTCATATATTATGTTCAGATGAAATATTTTAATGATTTGAATAAAAGAACTGCTCAGAATCAGTATGAAAATCATGACTAGTATGATTATGTGAGTTGAAGGAAATTGTTAAAACATTTGAATGGTATAGTTAGGTACACGTCTGCCAGCAACTTAATAAACTTAATATTTTCTYGAAATGGTTAACTTATTCTTTAGAATGAATAAAAATCATTAATGAAATGTATTGCTCCACAAAATGTCAAACCAGTAAAAATCACAGAAAACATTATGTTATTATACAATTTTGCAACAGGAAAAGCATAAGTTAATATCTGGTCCCTAATTTGAATTTTCATATAAGGTAAAATGTTGAAATGTGAAAGAATATTATATTATAAATTCAGGACAGAAAAAATTACAGCATCTTTGCTTTTGTCTTCTGCATAATTGCCATTTTTAGTTTGTCATCTCTCTTAAACTGAAACTCAATATATTTTCCAAGAGAATTCCCTTGAAACTCTGTTCCTGACTCATTTAGAAGAAATATGAACAGCATTATATCATTTAAAAAAGAGTACTCCAAACCCAAAGAAAATATGTCCTAGCTAAGATTATGTCATGATTGAGTCTGATTTGTCTCTGGCCTGTACATTTAGTTGAAAAGGGAAAAAAATAAAAAACAACTGATGAATAAAATGAAGTATAACAACAACAGGATCATGTTAGCGGATGTTTAAAACTATCTAATGAAAATTATCAGAATACAATCCCTAAAAATTTAGATCTAGAACATGTGCAACATTGCAAGTTACAAAGCTGACAAAATTGGTACTCTGTTGATCATAACTACAACTAAGGGGAAAGCAAGCAGGTAAGCAATTATATTCATAATCCTTTGGAACACTTTTAGAGGTTGATTTCCCTCCTCTTCCCTTATGCTATAGAGCTTTTGTTTCTGGAGTGAGGAGTAGTTATATCATTCAGTTTGCCTTCGTAGCCCTCAGATTGGTCCCTGTAATCCACTGACTCATGAGTCAGAGGGTTTTTCATTTCTTTCTTAAAAGTTTCTCATTTCAAGTAGTTCATAGGCAAATTATTTCCTGTTTATCATTGTTTACCAGGACAATATTAAGAACCCATCTACATGGTTAGTCATTGATTATCCCTTCATATTTGTTACAGATAAAACCTTCTGGGTATCTTTTATCACTTATAATTCTCTTTCTGCTGGTCTGTTTCTTTTCATGGTTCTAAAAGTTTGGCTATCAGCAAGAGGTATTTATGGAAGATTCAAATGTATTTTGACTCCTATTTTTGCCCTTGACATTGAGAAAACACAAGCCAACATTACCCTACCCCCAAACCCCCTCCCAATTTTGCCTACTAATTTTAAATACTGGTTAGCATTTGAATATTTATTCTTCATTGTAAGTTTTCACTTTTACCCGCAAATCTTTCCTAGGCCAACAGGTTAACCTCTCTTAGGTGTCATATTTTCCAAACAAGGGCCACATAACTGATACTACAGCCTGTTTGTGATCCTGTGCCATAGGTACTACTTGCAAAGATTGTAATATATTCCATGGTATTTCCACTATTTGACAGGGTCTTCATCCTCTTGTGACAGAATGAATTCATTAAGGAGGTACGCTACCCCAAATCTCAGAAAGTAAGAGAGCAGTCCTGTGATTCTTCACTCCATCCCACCAGACAGGTCACCTTATCATGGGACAGCCTTTGCTGAATGTCTTTTCACCCATTTCACTCCTATCACAGACAATGAAGCCAACTCCAGCAAGAAGGTATGCAATTCCTTGCCACATGGTTAAGGATATCTGTATCAGGATTTTCTTTGTGGGTAGTCTACCCTCAGAAAGCTGATCTTTAGCTGCATGATGGACCTGTAGCAGAGATAATGCTACCATTGCTGGCTTCCTTTGTCTCTTCTGTGTATCAGTTCAGGCTCCAAGTGTTGTGTCATTAATATTGTGTTTACAAGCATAATGGATGTTTATCCAAGATAAAGGTCCAGTGGCTAATCAAAGAAATCTTGTTTAATCAATGTTTACTTATAGGCAAATATGCAAGGAGTTACACATAAGTGCAAGGGCATCTTATGGAGAGGTACAGCCCCATGAAATATTTACATGAAAAATTTCCACACGCAGATACATTTAGTAATTATGACCTCTCCTTCATCATGGAATGCTAGTTTTAGAATGTGTAATTAGGAGTCTTGGTAAGAAGGGATTTTGCATCCTTACTATTCTCAGCTTCCCTTAGTCTCCCATAGTTTTAGATAAGTGGAAAATAAAGAAAAAGCAACCATGTAATTCTCTATAACAGTTATATGATGACGTTATGTGAAGTTTTTAAATGTTTACTAATGAAACTCCATAGTATACATTTAGATATGTATATGTGTGTTAATTTTTGAATAAGTAATATTTGCAACTGAAGGTTTTTAGGGATTAAAAGGATAATCATAGACCTACAGTAATTCACTTTGTGGTGTCTCGGATGTAAAAAGATGTGAAAATGACAGATGTTCAGTAGAAACTGCACCCCACACTGTTTTCTAGGTTATGGTGGGCACTTTAGTTGGGCTTAGTAAGCTACATAGTGTCATAAGCTGCTGCTGGTGGTGGTCAGTAAGTCATAGAGCCATGAACATGACAATCCAGTATTCTAGAAAGCATTGCCAAACTGACATATGCTGGGTGCAGCACATTCAATATCCAGTGAAGAGTAGAAATTCATTAGTTAACCTCATCACAAGTAGCCTGGCTTAAAGTTCTAAATGTAGTCATTTTCTTTCTTTTTATTAAAATTAATCATTTTATTTGTATTTCAGATGATATCCCCCTTCTGGATTTCCATCTACAAACCCTCATCCTACCCCCTGTCCTCTTTGCCTCTATGAGGGTGCTCCTCCACACCCTCACCCACTTCCTCCTCACACTCTAGCATCCCCCTACACTGAGGCATCAAGCCTCTACAGGACTAAGGGCCTCTGCTCCCATTGTGGCCCGATAAGTCCATCCTCTACTACATATGTAGCTGGAGCCATAGATCTCTCCATGAATAATCTGGTTGGTAGTTTAGTTCCTTGGAGTACAGTGTGGTCCAGTGAGTTGATATTGTTCTTCCTGTGGGGTTGCAAACCCCATCAGATCCTTCAGTCCTTCCCCTAGCTCTTCCAAGCGGGACCCTGGGATCAGTCAGATGGTTGGGTATATCTGCATCTGCATTTGTCAGGTACTGGTAGAACTTCTCAGAGGACAGCCATCTGAGGCTCTTCCCAGCAAGTGCTTTTTGGCATCATCAATAGTGCCTGGGCTTACTGTCTGCAGATGGGATGGATCCCCAGGTGGGGCCGTCCCTGGACGGCCTTTCTTTCAGTCTCTGCTCCATTTTTTTGTCCCTGAATTTCATTTTGACAGGAAAATTTATGGCTTAACAATTTTGAGATGAGTGTGTAGTCCCATCTCTCAAATGGGAGCAGTGCCTGTCTACTGGAACTGGCTTCTACAGGTTCTATCTCCCCTTTGTTGTGTATTTCATCTATCGTCATCCCTGTTGGGTCCTGGGAGTCTCTTGCTTCCCAGGAGTCTTGGACTTTCTAATGGTTAATCCAGGTTCCTCATCCCCCACTGCCACATGCTTCCATTAAATTTCCTGAACCTCTGTACTTTTCTTATCCCTTCCAGTACTTGTTCCTTTCACTCTTTCCCCTGCCCTCTCTCCCTCCCACATCCCTGCTTCCCTCTACCTCCTGTTTTTATTTTGTTCCCCATTGTGTATAGGATTGAAGCATCCACACTTTGGCCTTCCTTCATCTTAAGCTTCATATAGTGTGTTTGGTTTTTTCTGGGGCGATTTTGAGCTTTGGGTATAATATCCACTTATCAGTAAGTTCATACCAAGTGTGTTCATTTAGGGCTCTGTTAACTCAAGAAAGATGATATTTTCTGGTTCCATCCATTTACCTGCAAATTTCATGAAACTTGTTTTTAATAGCTACTCTGTGTAGCCATTTTCAATTTAGTGTCTTGAATTTATTTTTATAGTTCTAGTAAAATACATTTTCTATAATATTTTCATTAAAATATTTCTAAAAATATAAAACCCAATGTCATTAAGTACATATTCAGTACTACATAAACATTAGAAAAATATACAAATATTTTGCTACAAATTTAATAAACTCTTTCTACCCATTAATGTAACTACTTTCCCTAACTCCATTATAACTCTGATAACCGGGGTTCTACTTTCAGTCTCTGAATGTTCTTTTATACTTTTTTTGTTTTCTTTGGTATCTCATATGATAGTGTGGTAATTTGTGTTTGGCTTCTTTTTGGAAAATAATGTCTTCGATGTCTACATTGCAGCATGTCTTGAAGTTTCATTATTATTAGTTGTTAACCAATGTCCTATTTATTTTAGTTTTAATTTTTGAATTAATCATTCCATTAGTTTACATCTCAAATGGCATCCCAATTTCCAGTTACCCCCTCCACGAAACCCCCATCCTGTGATATCCCACTTCCTGGTTATCTTTCCACCAACCCCCATCTCAATCCTCTTTCCCTCCTTCCCTTTGCCTGAATGAGAGTACTTCCCCACCCACCCACACTCTTCCTCCCYACTGCTCCACCATCCCCCTTGTCTAGGACATTAAACCTCTGTGGGTTCAAGGGCCTCCCCTCCCATTGCTGTCAGGCAACTCCCTTCAGTAGCACATATATTATACAAAGAATATTATTATGGCCTCCTGTACAAGGATGACATGCAAATTGTGAAGCTTTCAAATTTTAATTTTATCCCCCCATTTATCTGTTAGTGTCTTCATCAGTGGTCTTATTTCTTTTTCTCCTGTGAATAATGTTTCTATAAACATCAGTTTCTAGTTATCTCTTTGCACCCCTCATTTCTCTATTCTTTTCTTGGTAGATTCAAAGTGGCAAATTACCTCTTGATATGATAATGCATGTTCATCTGTCAAGAAGCCATCAAACTCATTTCTACAGCAACCGCATGAAGTTACACTTAGTCTACTGTGCACACATGACATCAGTGCCTGACACCTTACCAAGACTGTAAATTTCTCTCCTTACATATTATCTTCAATGTAGTCAATACGAAAATTCACACCGTTGAACATCTCTAAATAAATATTTCTTATACATGAAATATTTAAATCCTATAAATGAATGTATTGAATATAATTGTCTTATGGTCATTTCTTCTTTGAAATCACAGTCATATTTTGTAAACATTTTATTGTATCTAGCATATTGGTATTGTTGGTGTTGTTATTGTTAAATTTTTGGAATTATGTTTTGGCACACAGTTGTTTTTAACCTTATAAAATATGATAAATGCATCTGTTCTTTTCCTATCTGTGTTTTTGTGGTTAAATATTATGTTTATAAATTTACTGTTAATTTTAAAGTCATGAAAACTTGAGTTCTGTTGTACATATTACTGTTTTAGCTGTTTAATGTGTTTCATACAGTATTTGCAGCATTTAGATTTTTGAATRCCATTCATTGAAAAGATTAATTTTCATTATAAATGGTGGAGGTACTCTGGTTAAATTCAGCTACCAATCCATGTGAGGCATTATTTTTTATTTTCTCATTCTGCAGTTTGTCTCTCATTTGATAGTATCATATTGTTTAAAACCCTATCAATTTGAAGTATGTTTGAACATGAATTGCATTTACTTTTGTCTTTGTTTGATTGTTATGTGTTACAGTGCACATGTGTCAGTAAGAGAAAACCTGTGTCTGCGAATTTCTTATTTCTACATCAGTTGGGTCCCAGTTGCTAAACTGAAATCATCAGTTTTGGGTGCATGTAAATTTATCTGATGAGCTATTTCTTCTGGTCCTCAACTTTTTCTTTACTCTCATAGAGTTTTGATATTGAGAGAGACCATAAAATTTAATAAAAATTTGACATAATAAACAAGAAAAGATTTAGGCTTTATCATAATTTCAGATGGTTCAGTCAGTCCATGATCTGACTTTGTATGACAAAGTAAAGACATGATTGTGTAATAGTGTAGGAAAAGATGCAGCTAACATCTTGTTGGCCAGGAAGTAAATGTGTGTGTGTGTGTGTGTGTGTGTGTGTGTGTGTGTGTGT
>BDUI01006200.1:78619-89051 GCA_002335545.1 Apodemus speciosus
AAATTGCGTGCAAAACTGTAGGAATGAAAGTGGAAAAACATTTGGAGTCAGTCATTTCTCTCCTTCTAGTAGATGGACTCTGGATATCTAATTCAGGTTATTTGGTTTGGCAGAGATGTATTAACTAAAGACTAAGGGTACAGTATGAAATAACACCAAACTGAAGGCTAAACTGTACTGGTATCAACATCAATTCACTTGTCAATCATGGAACTGTAATCTGCARTCCCTCAAGYAGTCATCAGCAGTTTCAAAACAGTCATTTCAGAAGATTCTTTCAGTTCAAGTATTATCTCAGTGGAGACTCAGATTCTGGACAATTCCTGTCAGTTGCCCTCATATTTCTTCTCAGTTCTTCTCTTTTCAAACTGCTCAGTTTAATAAACTGCTTCCCTTTCTTATCTCATTTTATCTCAGTGAGTGTCCAAGGCGTGACCACATTATTCAATGTGGAAAACTATTCTAGTCTTTTACTTTAAAATTGGAAGGCAAATGTATCCTACATCATATGTAATTGTGTGTTGGGAAACACAGAAACTCAGGCTGTATCATGAAGGGATAGAATGAAGGGAAATTTATGAAAGCAAGTAGAAATAAGAATCTTTAGAATCCATATCTCAGATTTTAGCCTTTACCACTATGGTATATATTTGTTGTTTCCCATATAGTCTAAGATAAATTTTATTACCCCCTCTCTATAATTATGTTATTATAGTCTTTAAGATTTATTTATTTTTAAAAAGTCAGTGTGCTTCTTTGTGTGTGGAGACCAGACCACATAGGATGTAAGGCTAATCAACACCATAGGCCCTACTGTCTTTGCTGTCTAGTATTGGGTTTACAAGTGTGTTCCATCAGATCTGGATTTTCTTCTTTTCATCTTTAAAAAACATGTTGTTTCTGCAGATGTTCAGCTCCTCATGTTTACAACTGAGGGACTTTATTCTTTATATTTATTTTTTAGTGTTTTTTTTAGTATTTTTCCATTCAGTGTATTCTTTATTTACATTTCAAATGATTTCCTCTTTCCTGGATCCCCCTCCAGAGAATGCCATCCTTTGTGAAGTGACCCAATCACAATAGAACACACATGGTATGCACTCACTGATAAGCGGATATTAGCCCAGAAGCTCAGAGTACCCAAGAAACAATTCACATATCAAATGATGCCCAAGAAGAAGGAAGGAGAGGCCCCTGGTCCTGGAAAGGCTCAGTGCAGCAGTGTAGGGGAGTACCAGGACAGGGAAGCAGAGAGGGCTTATGGAACTGAAGGACTTTATTGACTGGACTACTATAAAATATTCTAATAAAATTAAAAGAACTGTAGAGGATGTTGAGATAGTCACATACTAAGAGTCTGAATGTACTAAAAACGAATTGTTAGCAGTATCCATAACTATGTTGGTTGAAATTTTTTTGAACTTTTTTTTTATTGGATATTTTCACTTTTGTTCAGGTCACAATGTCTTATACTAGTAGCAGAACAAAATGAAAACCATGTTTATTTGGCTGTACCATTCAGACACCTTTTAGTATGTAATTATTTGGTTTTATTTGTGGTTATTACACCTTCTGCTGATAGCTAATTTTAATTTGCTTTCTTTGAACTGGTGGCTCTTCTGCATTAGTTGTTGACACCATGTTACTGAGAATGACAAAATAAAAACAATAATAATTATGTGTTTCTGTAATTACAGTAAAGCACTCACCTTTGAATAGACATGTTAAATTTTTTTCTGTGAGAACACTGAACTCTTGAGTGACCAAAGTGATTCATATTTTCTAGTTAACATTTTCCTTTCTTTCTAATTCCATAYACTTTACCAAGTAGACTGTAGGAAAATTTTCCTGGGGATTACCTCCACTGCATAAGAGCCATAGGTCATTGGACTACAGCTCTCTTTCTAAAGACTGCTAAAAAGGTCTTTGTTTAATGGCAAACAGCTTTTACTAACTTCCCAGGATTTCAGAAAGGCTAATCAGCAGTTCTAGTCGGCAGCACATTTATTACCCTGTGACGTGCTGGAGACAGCTGGTTACAAATAGAACTGCCTCTAGAAAAGTGCTGTGCCAGTGTTTTATAATAAAGTGCACCAATTAGATGCATTCATTAGGACAAACTGCTTGTCTTCTTCTGTAGTGATGCTTTAAAAAAATCACAATATACTTTTGAGTTCCCCCTTGTTATTAATCAAACAGAATACATCACAACATACTGAGGTAAAAGCCATATATACATACTCAATATTCATTTATTAGAGCCCGCATTGAAAACGTGATATAAGACAAATGTTTCTCTCCTAAGGGAATCTTATATCTTTGAAGAATATTATCACAATAAGGTATTTGGTAATTTTTCTTCCCAAATTTATGTTAGGAGTAGAGGTTCATAATTTTGCATATATATGGCTAATTTTCCATTTTGCTATGTAGACTTAACATCACCTATACTGTTTTATATTAGTATCAATATAGTTCAGAGTTTATAAAACCCTAAAACTGGTGTATGGTTTTATAAAGATGTAATATGGAGAAGAATCTGCCCTTCTTAAGTTGGAGGGCAGCTGGATTATTATACAACACTGAGTAGAACAGAGCAAGATGGATCAGACTGTTTTCTCTGATGACAACATTATTTCTCAGTTTCCTACTTATACACAAAAGCATTCAGTAGCTGCCAATACCCAATTCTTTTCTAAAATGGGTGTAATTTGCATTGGGACCTGACCAGAATTGCAACTATTTTTCTATATTCTTGAATGTAGAAGCACTATGCATGATAATACTCTTGKACATTTGTTTCTATTTATTCACAATTTATATACTTTAGATTCTTATGCATTGCTGGTAAATGAAAAACCTCAGCACTTATAGTTACTTATTTTTATGACAGACCTTAAACTGAAGAAGCAACTATTGTGAAAGAATGGTAGCTCATATAATCAGAGTAATATTCTAATAAATAAAATGTCAACTACATATACATACTAAAAACCTGCTTTTTAATATATTACCATAATATTTATTTGTGTCACTCACTAAACATTCTATGTGGTATAATTAATGTCGTCATTTAATAAAGCCCATCCTCACATGTCTGAGTTAACAATATAAACTATCAATAATAGTTGGCATAAGAATGTACAAATAGTGTAAACTATATCAAAGTTTTTACTAGAGACATTAAGCATCTTCTGTTGAATGGTATCCAGGATAATAAAGTGTATTGTACATTGAGTTATACATATGTTCATCAAATATTAAAATCTACTACAAGTTGTTCTCATACAGAAACCATGCACGTGATCTAACATTGAATTTATCTTCATCGGAAAGAGTATAGTACTGTATATATTTTTGTCATCTTCTCTTATATATGATGTATTTTCCTGTTTAATAAATAAAATATCATAATGATACATCATTAATTAACTCTACAATTGCATTTATAGATTACTATGACTGTATATGTGTGATGTAGTATAACTGAAACTGTTTTAACTGAGAGTTTAAATCTTGAAAAACTGAAAATACTTTCATTATTTAAATATGTTCAAACTGTTTAATATGTATCTAATCASTTTTATTTATTTTAGATACTGTTTTTCCATATGTTATATTGGCAAAGCCGACTTTGAGTTAATGACCCTACTATACCCATCTCCAGAGTGCTTTGGTCTTAGAGACATACCACAAGGTTTGGTGATGGTGTATATGTTTTTATACATGTCAATATATTTAAGACATTGAATAGGAAATTRTTTATTATTTKCCATTTACATTTATATTATAATCCAAAATAGGACTAAATTTAATTTTTTTTACAATTTAGAAATATTTGTATGTTGACACTTATGCTGGTGTATTACACAGTAAGTTTTAGTTAATATTGAATAACTTTMTATCTATTAAAATACTGATATATATTGTAATAAAAATAACATAATCATGAATAATGACTTATTAGACTTCTTTAACAATGTTTATTGTAGATACTGAAAGAAAAATCAAGATATGGTTGCTGTCACTTGGAATAATGATATACAAATAGAGTCAAACATTTTTATATCCTTTTTATTTTAGATTTCATTAACATTACTATAAGTGATATGATATTGTTATATGGAATTCAGATAACCTCTGCTAAGTATTGTGTCATTAGTATATTTTTAATTGACTGATAAATTGCTAATTACACTTGCTTTTCATTATTTTGTAGGATCATTAGTTTCTTCTCCACAAAACGCCACACAAAAATGCAATACCTAAAATGAGTGAGTAGTGATATCACAGAAGTTAATTCAGTAAAATAGTTCCTTTTATTCWTTTATGGTAATGGCTTAGGTCCAAGATACTAAAGCATTGAGAATGCACATTTATTCCACGTTCAATTGGAATCCAAAAGTAAATTACGGATTCTATTTAGTCTAAAATAAACCTGATCCTGACTATACCCATCCTAATGGCATTTGCACAACTAGGCATAAAAGACATTTGTCCTCATGGAGATGGGTCAAGGACAGCAGAGATAAGGCTCTAAGGTTTGACTGATAACACAATTCCTGCTAGAAAGCCTAAAAGAGCAGTCCTGCAATCCAGACTGAATTCTGCCATTTTCACAATGACAGATTCAGAAGAGGAACTTTTCCTATAGAGAAGAAAGAGGCTTTAATAACTGAAAAACAGAAGAAGAAATGAATAAAAGCACAAACGATAAATAGAGAAATTAAACTGGTTAGAGCAGAAATTCCATTTTAAAATACTGCCAAGTGAAAATCTGGATATTTGTATCTTAAAAATTAAATGACACAGAAATATGTAATTAATAAAAACACCTAGCTGGATTTACAGAAGCCCGTAACTAATCCATGTGCTTGCTTGCTTGGTGGGGGTTCAGGAATGCTCTGTGTATTCTATTGGTGTACTTTCCTGCAGTCTTCTTGGTTAGAGTCCCCTAACCCTGCTTCTGCCAGGATGTATGGAGGCAGCTCCATACATACTTTGACTTCATGGTCATAATTTCATGGAAGACTCTGAGCCCTTAACAGAGAACAATAAAAATGTTCAGTGCTGTCTTTGAAATTACTATTATCGCAAGACAATTTACAAAGTTTTATGCAAAATTTAAATGTTTTATTAAAATTAGTTTTTCTATACTTGCATGCTCCCAAACAAATTTACCATGAAGACTTTAATGAGAAACATTCCTTGTGGCCACAGGCAACTGAATGCTTGGTCTCTTGAGATGTTTAGAATGTACAATTATTTAGAGAGAAAGAAATTCCATAGGCACAGGCTTTGACAACTTGAATCCTCACTTCCCTCCCTCTTCACACTTTTTGCTTCAGATTTGTGATGGGAGATGTGATCTTTCAACTTCCTGCTTCTTGTCCCATGCCTGCTGCCATGCCTAGTATATGCTGTCATGCTTCCAACCAAGACTGGCTCATACTACTGGAAGCATAAGCCAGAAAATGTGTGTGTGTGTGTGTGTGTGTGTGTGTGTGCATGCGTGTGTGTGCATGTGTGTGTGTGCCTGTGTCAGTGTGTTGTTTATATGTGTGGGTATCTGGGTCTCTGTGTAACTTGCTTCTGATCATGATGTTTTGTCACAGCAATAAACCTGTAAAATAATATATAATATATACACATACACATACACATCATATACATATACATCATATACATGTGCACATACACGTACACATATGCATAACATATGTCTTTTGAAATAATTATCTTAAACACTTTTATTTCCTAAAATCACAGAATGTTCAGCATTTCCTTTTTCTGGTTATTGTAAGCAGAGAGCCACTGCTTCTCWACAGACCTAAGGTACAGAGTGTCACTAATCAGTCTCAGACACTTTCAGCTACTCCTCCACTATCTCCTGCTCCCTGGTTCCTTCTAACTGACCACTCCTGCCGAGCCATACCTTATCCAATCACTTGATACACTTTTGTTCCTCTTTATTTTCTCAATGAATTTTTCCAATTTTGCTAAAATGCAAAGCAAAACAAAGCAAAACAGGAAAAAACAAGAGAACAACTTTCTATGCATAAACATAATTTGTTTGTGAAAAGATTTTCATTATTTCACACCAATTAATCTATAGCAACTCTTTTTGCTCATTGTATCATTCATATCAAGAAATAAGTTTAGAATCTTTTTATATCTCTATGTATGCATTCAATTGTTTGGTTGACTGAAATATAAGGAGGGACTAGATTTATACTGCCTCTGTTTTTCTTGAAAAATAACATTAAAATTTTTGATAAAACTTTATTCCAAAATCTAGGCTATATGTATGATAGTAATTAATATATTATCCCAAACATTCTTGCAATTGATAATCTAAAATCACAGGCCTTTGAATTGGCTGACCTGTAAGAAGACAGTACTCTTATTTGCACAAGTTTTATTTGTGAGTTCAAGTCTAACATTCCTTTGTAGAAATGGTTGCAGCATCAAAGTTTTCTTTTGGAAATAATAGACTGTTCTGCATTTGAAAACACATTAATTTATTTATTCCATAAAGATCCTGGTAGCTGTTTGAAAGCAATGCTGTCAGTATTGACTGTATCAAATTTGAGTTGGGTTTTTAATTGATCACTTACCCAGTTTAAGCTAAATTTGGTGATTAAGTCTTGTATTTAGATTCATTATTTCCCCTAGAGCTTTAGAAAGAGGCACTCTGCTGCCTGGGAGCACTAAAATGTACTGTATGCCTGCTGTTTAGCCATCCACTCAATTTGCCAAATCAGCGCATTTTCTATTGGTAATTACATTACTACTCTATCAGTAACAAACTGATAATGATGCGGAACATTCCAGTGAATTGTACCCTTTCAAAACAATCACTCAGCAAACAAAGTATTTTTTCATTGTAAGCATATATTTATAATAGGAAAGGTAAGCTATAATGAATTTATTTTTATGCAAAACATTTTTTTTATATTTTATGTGTATTTTTCTATACTTTTTGTTTATATTCCAAATGATTTCCCCTTTCCCGGTTTCACCTTCCCCATAAGTCCCATAAGCCCTCTTCCCTCTGCCCATTCCCCAATCACCCCTCTCCCATTTCTATGTCCTGGTACTCCCCTACAATGCTGGATCAAGCCTTTCCAGGACCAGGTATCTCTCCTTCATTCTTCTTGAGAATCATTTGATATGTTAATGTCGTCTTGAGTATTCAGAGCTTCTGGGCAAATTAATATCCACTTATCAGTGACTGGAATCCATGTGTATTATTTTGTGATTGGGTTACCTCACTAAGGATGATATTTTCCAGTTCCAACCATTTGCCTAAAAATTACATGAATTCATTGTTTTTAATTGCTGAGTAGTATTCTACTGTGTAAATATACCACATTTTCTGTATCCATTCCTCCATTGAGGGACAACTGGGTTCTTTCTGGCTATTATATATAAGGCTGCTATGAACATAGTGGATCATGTGTCCTTATTGCATGCCAGGGAATCCTCTGGGTATATGCCCAGGAGTAGTATAAGAGGGTCCTCCGGAGTGTCATACCCAGTTTTCTGAGAAACCACCAGACTGATTTCCAGAGTGGYTGAACCAGCTTGCAATCCCACCAGCAGTGGAGGAGTGTTCATCTTTCTCCACATCCTCTCCAAAACCTGCTGTCTCCTGAGTTTTTAATCTTAGCCATTGTGACTGGTGTGAGGTGAAATCTCAGGGTTGTTTTAATTTGCATTTCAAAAGGTGCTTCTCAGTCATTTGAAATTCTTCAGGTGAAAATTATTTGTTTCGATCTGTACCCCATTTTTTTCATATTTTTATTGGATATATTCTTTATTTACATTTCATTTCCCTTTTTCTGGTTTCCCCGTCCCCAAGATGTTCCATATGTCTTTTTCCTCCCCTTGTTCCCCTATTCACCCCTTCCCACTTCCTTGTTCTGGTATTCCCCTGCACTGCTGCATTGGGCCTTTCCAGAACCTGGGTCCACTTNTGTTCTGTTCAGGAACTTTTCCCCTGTGCCCATGTCCTCAAGGGTCTTCCCCAGTTTCTTTTCTATTAGTTTCAGTGTTTCTGGTCTAATGTGAAAGTCCTTAATCCACTTAGAGTTGAGCTTAGTACAAGGAGATAAGAATGGATTGATTTGCATTCTTCTGCATGCTGACCTCCAGTTGAAACAGCACCATTTTTTGAAAAGGCTATCTTTTTTTTCCACTGCATGGGTTTAGCATCTTTGTAGAGAAGGTCAAGTGACCATAGGTCTGTGGGTTCGTTTCTGGGTCTTCAGTTCTATTCCACTGATTGACATGCCTGTCACTGTACTAATACCATGCAGTTTTTAACATTATTGCTTTGTAGTACTGCTTGAGGTCTGGGATACTGATTCCCCCAGAAGATCTTTTACTGTTGAGAATAGTTTTAGCTATTCTGGGTTTTTGGTTACTCCAAATGAATTTGAGAACTTCTCTTTCTAACTCTATGAAGAACTGAGTTGGGATTATGATGGGGATTTCATTGAATCTGTAGATTGCTTTTGGCAAGATGGCCATTTTTACTATATTAATACTGACAATCCACAAGTATGGATGATTTTTCCAATTTCTGAGGTCTTTGATTTCCTTCTTCAAAAACCTGAAGTTATTGTCATAATGATCTTTACTTGTTTGGTTAGAATTCACACCAAGATACTTTATATTGCTTGTGGCTATTGTGAAGGGTGTCATTTCCCTAATTTCTTTCTCATTATCCTTTGAGGATAAGAATGCTACTGATTTTCTTGAGTTGATTTTATAGCCAGCCATTTGCCGAAGTTGTTTATCAGCTTTAGGAGTTCTCTGCTGGAGTTTTGTGGATCACAAGTATACTATCATATCATCTGCGAATAGTGATAGTTTGACTTCTTACTTTCCAATTTGTAACCTTTTGACTTCCTTATGCTGTCTAATTGCTCTAATTAGAACTTCAAGTAATATATTGAAAAGATATGGAGAGAGAGGGCAGCCTTGTCTAGTCTGTGATTTTAGTGGGATTGCTTCCAGTTTCTCTCCATTTAGTTTGATGTTGGCTACCGGTTTGCTGTAAATTACTTTTACTATGTTTAGGAATGGGCCTTGTATTCCAGCTCTTTCCAAGACTTTTAGCATGAAAGGATGCTGAATTTTGTTAAATGTTTTTTCTACAATCTAATGAGATGACCATGTGGTTTTTTTCTTTGAGTTTGTTTATGTAGTGGATTACATTGATGAATTTCCATATATTGTACCATCCCTGCATTCCTGGGATGAAGCCTACTTGATCAAGGTGAATGATCATTTTGATGTGTTCTTGGATTTGATTGGCAAGAATTTTATTGACTATTTTTGCATAGATATTCATTAGGGAAATTGGTCTGAAGTTCTCTTTCTTTGTTGGATCTTTGTGTGGTTTTGGTATCCGCATAATTATGGCTTCATAGAACAAGTTGCGTTGTATTCCTTCTGTTTCTCCTTTGTGGAATAGTTTGAAGAGTATTGGTGTTAGGTCTTCTTTGAAGGTCTGATCGAATTCTGCACTAAAATCCTCCTGTGCTTTTCATGGTTGGAAGACTTTCAATGATCGCTTCTATTTCTTTAGGGATTATGGGATTGTTTAGATGATCTATTTGATCCTGATTTAATTTTGGTATTTGGTATCTGTCTAGGAAATTGCTCATTTCCTCCAGATTCTCCAGTTGTGTTGAGTACAGGTTTTTGCTGTAGGATCTGATGATTTTTTGAATTTACTCAGTTTCTCTTGTTATATCTCCCTTTTCATTTCTAATTTTGTTAATTTGGATACTGTCTCTGTATTCTCCGATTAGTCTGGATAAGGGATTATCTATCTTGTTGATTTTCTCAAAGAACCAGCTCCTGCTTTTATTTATTCTTTTTATGGTTCTCTTTGTTTCTACTTGATTGATTTCAGCCCTGAGTTTGATGATTACCTGACTTCTTCTCCTCTTGTGTGAATTTGCTTCTCTTTGTTCCAGGGCTTTCAGGTGTGCCTTTAAGCTGCTAGAGTATGCTCTCTCCAGTTTCTTTTTGAAGGCACTCAGGGCTATGAGATTTTCTATTAGCACTGCTTTCATTGTGTCCTATAAATTTGGGTATGTTGTGCCTTCATTTTCATTAATTTCTCAAAAGTGTTTGATTTCTTTCTTTATTTCTTCCTAGACCAAGGTATCATTGAGTAGAATATTGTTCAGTTTCCATTTATATGTGGGCTTTCTGTTTTTTTTGTTGCTATTGAAGACCACTCTTACTCCATAGTGATCTGATTGGAGGCATGGGACTATTTTGTTCTTCTTATATTTGTTGAGGTCTCTCTTGTAACCAAATATATGATCGATTTTGGAGAAGGTACAATGAGGTGCTGAGAAAAAGGTATATTCTTTTGCTTTAGGATGAAATGTTCTTTCTATCTATCTAT